>JAKSZT010053809.1:590397-744435 GCA_026826555.1 Tolypeutes matacus
GAGTCTGTTCAATTTGCTTAATTCATATCATTGAGGTCATGTAATATTTGTCCTTCAGTGCTTCACTCAACACAAGGTCCTCAAGATTCATCCATGTTAACCCGTGTGTTAATACTGTATTCCTTCTTACAGCTGAGTAATATTCCATTGTATGCATATACCATAATTCATTTATCCATTCATCTGGTGAAGGGCTTTTGTGTTGATTCCAAGTTTTGGCATTAGTGAATAAAGCCGTTATGAAATTGGTGTGCATATATCTGTTCATGTCTCACCTTTCAGTTCATCTGAGTTCTATAGTTAGTTTTCTGAGCAACAGCCAAACTGTCCTCCATAGTGGCTGCACCATTCTACATTTCCACCAGCAGTGGATGAGGGTGCCCATTCCTCCACATCTTTTCCAACACTTGTAGTCCTCTGTTTTTTTAATAGCCACCAGTCTAATGGGTGTAAGATGGTATCCATTGTAGTTTCATTTTCATTTCCCTAATAGCTAGTGATGTTGAGCATCTTTTCATGTGCCATTTTTAGCCATTTATATTTCTTCTTTGGAGAAGTGTCTATTCAAACCACTTGCCCATTTTTTAAATGGGTTGTTTGTTTTTTTTATTTTCGAAGTGTAGGATTTCTTTATATAGATTGGATATTAGGCTCCTATTAGATATGTTTGTCAAATATTTTCTCCTATTGTATATGCTGCCTTTTTACTTTCTTGACAAAAAGAAAAAGAATCTTTGGGGTGCAAAATATTATAATTTTGAGGAGATCCTATTTATGTATTTTTCCTTTTGCTTCGCCTGCTTTGGGTGTGAAGTTCATGAAACCATTTCCTATTACAAGGTCCAGTAGATGCTTTCCTACATTATCTTCCAAGGTCTTTATGGTCTTGGCTCTTATATTTAGATCTTTGATCCATCTTGAGTTGATTTTTTATAAGGTGTGAGATGGTGTTCCTCTCTCATTCTTTTGGATATGGATATCCAGTTCTCCAAGCACCATTTGTTGAAGAGGCCATTCTCTTCCAGTTGAGTGGGCTTGGTGGCCTTGTCGAATATCAGTTGACTGTATATGTGAGAATCTATATCAGAACTCTCAATTTGGTTCCATTGGTCAATATGTTTATCCTCGTGCCCATATCATGCAATTTTGACCACTGTGGCTTTGTAGTATGGTTTAAAGTCAGGTAGTGTTATTCCTCTGGTTTCATTTTTCTTTTTCAGTATATCTTTGGCTATTCGGGGTCACTTGCTCTTCCAAATAAATTTCATAGTTTTTTCAATTCAGTAAAAATGTTGTGTTGATTTTTATTGGGATTGCATTAAATCTGTGGATCAGTTTGTGTAGGATAGATATCTTAATGATGTTTATATTCCTATCCATGAACAGGGAATATTCTTCCATTTATTTAAGCCTTCTTTGATTTCCTTTAACAGTGTTGTGTAGTTTTCTGCATGCAAGTTATTTACATCTTTATTTAAATTTATTCCTAGGTATTTGAGTCTTTTATTTGCTATTGTAAATCTGATTTTTACAGGTGGCTCTTCTGACCCTTCTATTTGAACCTATAATTGGTACTGAAGTTGATAGGTGTTCACCCAAGAGACTTAAATCTTTGGGCTGTTCATGTACCAGGTGGACCCTGAATCTCAACGGAGTTGCAATACCTACTCTCCAGTTCATTGGACTCACCCAGGACATCTATCAAGGAGATGGTGATGTACAATGACCTTCCCAAGGAAATGAGAGAGTCTACAACTGCAAACAAGAGAGTCCCATCAAGCTGCCCTATGGGATAGAAACCTCTCTCAATTAGAGGTGGTGCGGGCATCACCATTCCAACATCTTTGGGATTGGGAATGAATGATGGACTAAAGTAGACTTACTGTTATTCTACTATAGACTTGTGATTCTAGCAATGTAAGAACTTATATCATTGATGTGGAGGCAGTGGCCACTGGAAGTTCTAATAGCAGGGAGAGGGGAAAACAGATGTAATATGGGGGCATTTTCGGGACTTGGGAATTGTCCTGAATAACATTACAATGACAGATACAGGCAATTATATATCTTGCCATAACCTACAAAATTGTGCAGGGAGTCCATTGTGTAAACTACAATGTAAACTATAATCCATACTTATTGGCAGTGCTCCAAATAGTGTTCATCAATTTTAACAAATGTACCATACTAATGAAGGATGTTGTTAATGTAGGAAAATGTGGGAAGTGTATGGAGTGGGGCATATAGGAATCCCCCATATTTTTTATGTTATATTTATGTAATCTAAGTATCTTTTAAAAAAATAAATTCAGGAAGTGAAAGTCTTCCATCTTCGTTCTTCTTGTTTAAGACACTTTTGGCTAATCAGAGGTCTCTTTCCTTTCCAAATAAAATTGATAATTGGCTTTTCCATTTTTGCGAGAAAAAAAAAAAAGCTGTTGAGATTTTTATTGGGATTGTGTTAAATGTGTAAATTAGTTTGCATGTAATTGACATCTAAATGATATTTAGTTTTCTAACCCATGAACATGTTATTTCCTTCCATTTATTTAAGTCTTCTTTGGTATATTTTAGCAATGTTTTGTATTTTTCTGAATACAGATCCTTTTTGACTTTGGTTAAGTTTATTCCTAAATATTTGATTCTTTTAGTCACTATTATAAATGGAAGTTTTTTTCTGATTTCCTCCTCAGATTGCTCATCAGTAGTGTGTAGGAGCACTAGTTATTTTTGTGTACTAATCTTGTATCCTGCCACTTTGCTAAACTCCTCCATAATTCTAAAAGCTTTGCTGTGGATTTTACAGGATTTTCTAGATATAGAATCATATCACCAGTGAATTGTAAAAGTTTTACTTGTTCTTTTCGTATCTGGGTGCCTTTTATTCATCTAGCCTAATTGCTCCAGCTAGAACTTCTGGCACAATATCGAATTACAGTGGTGACAGTGGGCATCCTTGTCATTTTCCTGATCTAGAAGGAAAGTTTTCAATCTTTTACCATTGAGTACAATGTTAGCTGTAGTTTTTTTTTTTTTTTCATATATGCACTTTACCATATTGAGAAAGCATCTTTCTATTCTTATCTTTTGGTGTGTTTTTATCAAGAACGGATGCTGTATTTTGTGAAATGCCTTTTCTGTGTCAATGGAGAGGATCATGTGATTTTTCTTCTTCAATGTATTAATGTGGTTTATTACACTAATTCATTTTCTTGTGTTGAAAAACCTTTACGTACTCGGTATAAAACCTACTTGATCATGGTGTATATTTCTCTTAGTGTGCTTTTGGATTAGGTTTGCATGTATTTTGTTGAATATTTTTGCATCTATATTCATTAGAGATATTGGTTTACAATTTTCTCTTTTGGTAGTATACTTATATGGTTTTGGTGTTATGGTGTTGTTGGTTTCATTAAATGAGTTTGGTAGTGTTCGTTCCTGCTCAATTTTTTGGAAGTGCTTGAGCAACATTGGTATTAGATCATCTTTCTTGTGCCTCTCATTATGTTTTTTCTTCTTGTGTCTCTTGTTGCATCATCTTTTTGCATCAGCTTGTAGCACCTGCCCATCATGCCAGCTCGCTGTCTTCTTTAGGAGGCACCAGGAACCTATCCATGGACCTCCCATGTGGTAGGCAGGAGCTCAATCGCTTGAGTCACTTCTGCTTCCCTCATCCTCAGTTTTGAGGGGAGAGTTTTCTGGATAATGAAGTCTTAGCTGGCAGTTTTTCTATTTCACTACCTTAAAAATATTATACCATTGCCATCTCACTTCCATTGTTTCTGATGAGAGATTGGCACTTAGTCTTATTGAATTTACCTTGTATGTGATGCACTATTTTTTTTCTTTTTTTTAATTAAAAAAATTTTTTTAGAAAGATACTTAGATTACATAAATGTTACACAGAAATATAAGGATTCTCATACGCCTCACCTTCCATACCTCCCACAACCTCCCACATAAACATCTTTCATTAGTGTGGCACATTAATTGCAATTGATAAACACATCCTGGGGCTTTGTCATTAAGCATGGACCATAGTTCACATTGTAGACCAAAGTCTCTCCCACACAGTTCTGCATGTTATATGATGATATAAAATGGCTTATATCTGTCATTGTAATGTCACTCAGGATAATTCCCAAGTCCCGAAAAAGCCCCTATATTACAACTGCTTTTTCCTCTCCCTGCTCCCAGAGTTTCCAGTGGCCACTGGCTCCACTTCAATGTTGTAATTTCTTCCATTGCTTGAATCACATGTCTATAGTAGAATACCAGTAAGTCCACTCTAGTCCATAGCTCTTTCCCCCATCCTGAGGCATCTGGGATGGTGATGTCCACTCCGCCTCCAATTGAGAGGGGGCTTATATCCCTTGGGAAAGATGGATGGGCTTATCCTGCCTGCATTTGCAGACTCTCTCCATTCCCTGGGATGGCCGTTGTCCATAATTTTCCATAATTTTCCAATTTTCCATATGGCTGTTGTCCATAATTGCTGCTTTCAGAATCCTGTCTTTATCTCTGATATTTTTCATTCTGAATAGTGTCTCAGAGTAAGCCTATTCAGATTTATTCTGTTTGGGATGCATAGTCCTTCATGAATACTGATGTTTATGTCTTTCATAAGGGATGGGAAATTACTGGCTATTACTTCCTCAAACATTCTTTCTGCTTCTTCCACTTTCTTCTCCTTCTGGGACACCTATTATGCATATGTTTGTTCTATTCATGTTGCCATTCAATTCCCTGAGACCCTGTTCAAATTTTCAATTCTTTTATCTTTCTGTTCTCCTGTCTTTTCAAGTTCAGATGCTGTCTTCTAATTCACTAATTCTGTCCCCAGCCAATTCAAATCTAATATTGTTTGCATCTAATTTATTTTTAATCTCATCCATTGTGTCTTTCATTCCCATAAGCTCTGTTACTTTCCTTTGAAGGCTTTCAAATTGTTCTTTATGCTCACCCAGAGTCTTCTTAATGGCCTTCATCTCTTTAGCCATATTTTCCTTCAACTCCTTCTATTGTTTTAGGAGATTTGTGTGAACATCCTGTGTCTTCTAACATTTTTTGAATTGTTCCTTTGGCTCGACCATATCTTCCTGTTTCTTACTATGGTTTGTAATTTTTTGCTTATGTCTAAATATCTGATTATATTGGTGAATTTATTCTGATGGTCAATATCTTTCTCTTGCTAGTGTTTTCTTTTCATGACTCTTTGATTTTTGGTTGAAATTATTCAATAATGTTTAAAATTGACCAGCTAACTTTATCAGAACTGGGCCAGGGGCACTCTAATGGTGCACAGAGGACTTGTGACATGAGAGACTCCAAAAAGCTTTTTTTCTTTTTTCAGTTTCCCAGCTTGCAAGTAGATGGTGCTGTTATGTGTATCTTTCCATGGAGGTGTCTCTTTCAGCCTCCTCTTGCTGGTCTGGCTAGAACCAAGATTCAAAGTGGGCTTGCTGGCCAAATTCTCTGAAGAGAAACCACTTTCTGCCCTCCACCCTACCCATCCCCTTCCCAGGTAGAAAGATCTCTGTTCCACTCTCAGCTGGCCATGGTGAGCCATGGATTTTACTGAGGCTGTTCACCTTGAGGGTAGGGCATGTGTGACAGTTCCTGCCAAGGGGGCAAGTAACTCATGTTTTTCATTTCAGCCTCTTCATTTCTCTGTCCATTCCTGGACAATGCACAACACTCTCCTGGTCAGTAGATCCCTCATAGGAATTCCCTCAGACAGTTTTTTTTGCCCTTCCTCCATTGTTTATGTAGGAGTATTGTGCCCTGCTGACCTACTCTGATGCCATTTTCCCAGAAGTTCTAATACCATAAATTTTGTTATGTTGTATTTTCACTTTTATTAGTCTTAAGTTATTTCCTAATTTTGCTTCTGATTTCCTCTTTAACCCATTTGGTTGTTTAAGAGTATGTTGTTTAATATCCACATTTTTGTTAATTCTCCATTTCTCCCACTGTTATGGATTTCTAGCTTCATTCCATTGTGGCCAGAGAATTTACATTATATGATTTCAATATTTTGAATTTATTTGGGCTTTTTTTTTAACCTAACATGGCTTCTATCTTGGAGAATAATCCATGTGTAGTTGAGAAGATTTTGTATTCTGTTTTTTTTTTTTTTTTTTTTGAGTGAAGTGTTCTATATATATCTGTTTGTCTTAACTGGATAAGGGTATTGTTCAAGTCTTGTATTTCCTTATTGATTTTCTGACTACATGTTCTATCTATTATTTGAAGTGTTATATCAAAATCTCCAACTATTAATGTAGAACCATAAAGTTCCCCTTTAAATCTGTCATTATTTGCTTTGTAGCTCTGCTGTTAGGTGCACGTATATTTAAAATTGTTACATCTTCTTGTTCAATTTTCTCTTTATTAGTATATAATGACCATCTTTGTCCCTCACAACTATTTTTGACTTAGTCTATTTTACCTGATATTAGCCCAGGTGCCCCAACTCTCTTTTTGTTACTACTTCCATGGTATATTTTTTTCATCCATTCACTTTCAACCTATTTGTATCTTTGAATTGAAGGTGAGCCTCTTTCAGACAGCATATATAGTTGGGTGTAGCAGTTTGGCAGTTTGATATAATTATGAATTCCAAAAATAGATATTGGATTATGCTTGTAAACTGGTCTGCTAATCTCAGCATGATTAAGTTATGATTAGGGCGTTGACTGGGGCATCTCAGTAGGTCGTTGAGACCCCACCCCTTGGTGGGTGGTGGAATCAAATATAAAAGGCAAGGCAAAGGACAGAGGGAGTACTTTTGATGTTGAAGTTCTGGTGAGTAAGGAGAGAAAGCCCCAGGATAGAGATGAGCCATTCGCCTGAGAGTTCACAGCTGGCCTTGTGGAGAGAGGCAAGGCCTAGAGAGCCTCATAGTATACAGCTGACATTGTGGAAGAAACAGATGAGTTAAGCCTGGAGAGAAATTGAGGCCCAGGAAGAGAGGAACCCAAGAAGCCTGAACCCTGGCAAACGTCGGCAGCTGCCTTGCTCCAATACATAGCAACAGACTTTGATGAGGGAAGAAACTTATGCTTTATAGCCCAGTAACTGTAAGCTTCTACCCTAAGTAAATACCCTTTATAAAAACCAACTGATTTCTGGTGTTTTGCATCAGCACATGCTTTTTTATCCACTCTGCCACTCTATATCTTTTGACTGGAGACCTTAATCATTCACGTTTAAAGTCACTATTGATAATGCAGGAATTTCTTCTGCCATTTTGCTATTTAGCCTTTGTAAGTATTATACCTCTTTTTGTTCCTCACTTCCATTAAAGCCTACTTTTATATTTATTTGCTTTTTTGTGTTGAAGCATATTGAGTGCCTTCTCATTTCTATCTGGATATATTTTTCATCTATTTTCCTGATGTTTACCATGGCATTAAAATTTAACATCCTAAATATATATCAGTCATATTTGGCTGATACAAATGTAACTGCAATAGCATGCACATATATACTTTTCTTATGTCCCTCTGTTCCCCCACATTTTGTTACTTGTTACCACTTATATCTTTGCACGTTATATGTCCCAAACCATAGATATATCATTACATTTTATACATTTGCATTTTATCATCTGTAGGAATTAAGAAGTGGATTTACTTAACAACCCATACAATACAATAATGCTGGCATTTATAATTACCCAAATGTTTATCTTTACCATAGGTTTTTATTTCTTTATGCCACTGAACCATTGTCTAGTGTTTTTTCCTTTCAGTATGAAGAACTCCCTTTAACATTTCTTATAGGGCTGGTCTAGTGGTGATGAACTTCCTCAGCTCTTGTTTTAAGAGAATGTCTTAATCTCTCTCTCATTTTTGTAAGAAAGTCTTGCCAGATATAAATTTCTTGCTTGCAGTTGTTTTCTTTCAATCCACGGCTTTCTTGCCTCTATGGGTTCTGATGAGAAATTGGCACTCAATCTAATTTGGACTTCCTTATAAATAAAACATTGCATTTCTATTGCAGCTTTCTGAAATCTTTCCTTGTGCTTTGTGTTCAATAGTGTGATCATTATATGACAGGATTTATTTTTCTTCGTGTTTATTCAGGTTTGTGTTCTATGAGTTTATTGGATGTGCATATTCATGTCTTTTGTTAAGTTTGGCAAGCTCTTTGTCCTTATTTCTTTGAATATTCCTTCTGCACCTTTCTCCCTTTCTTCTCTTTCTGGGAGTACCAAAATTTGTGTATTAGTATGCTGGATTGTGTCCCAGAGGTTTCTTAGGCTATAGTCACTTTTAATAATTCTTTTTCTTTCTGCTCTTTGGCCTGGCTCATTTCAAGTGTTTTCTCTTTGAGTTCACTGATTCTTTCTTCTGCCAGCTTTAATCTTTTCTTGATATTGTCCTGAGAACTTTTAATTTCAGTTACTGTCTTCAACTCCAATAGTATTTTTGGTTCCTTTATAAAATGCCTATCTCTTTGCTGAGATGATCGTATTGCTCATTCATTTTTTCCCTGATATCCTTTAGTTTTTTTCTCTGTATTTTTCTTCATCTCCTTGAGCATACTTAAGATCATTTTTTGAAGGCTTTGTTCAGTATGTCCACATTCACATTTTCTACACTGTTTTTTTTCTGGACTTTTATTCTCTTCCTTTGGATGAGCCATCATTTCCAGTTTTTTGTTTGTCTTGTACTCTTTTGTTATACACTGTACAGCTTAAAATTTTAAAATGTTAATTTGGAATTTATTCCCTAAGGCATCCATTTCTTGATGTTGTAAGCAGTTGGTGATAAGACAGATTTTCTTGAGCTTCAGCACTGATATTTGGAAGGTCTGTCAAAAGTAAACACAGTGTACAGGGTTTAACCTCTCTTTCTGGGTCTGCACGTTGTCTTAGGGTTTTTAATTGTTTTAGAATACCCCTGTTTACAAGAGCTTGTTTGTCCCTCTCTTTTCCAGGTGACAGATCTCCCTCTCCCAGCTGTTTGAAGCCAGCAGGCCTTCACCACAGATTGTTCACCTCTGTAATTTCTTACACACTTTTCATTGTTTCAAGGTACTTTTACCTGGAAGAAAAATTCTGGAAGGAGGGGCATAACAGAGAGGACTTTCCCAATTCAGTCTTTCCTATCCAAAACAGGGTCAGGGACTTATGAAGGGGATGCAGACTGGCTCCAAAATATCCTGGGGAGAGAATCAGGAAGAGTACCAGGACCTTCCCTGATGGCTCCCCAATGTTGAGCTTTCTTGGCTTGCCAAGCAATTACAGCAGATGATTTTACTCTCTCCCACAGCCCTAAGGCAGCTCAGCATCCTTAAGTCTACACTGCCACTGACGCTGTCCAGAGTGGGTTGAAACAGTGACAGCCACTGCCTTTGACCAGGGTGAGTTGTAACAGTGGCTGCCTGAATAGCCAGGCCTCTATTGAGCTGAAATCACTAATCAAAATCTCTTAATATTGATTAGCTATGCCAACCGTTGGTCTTGGGGAAGAGAATTTTTATGTCCCTTTTCGTCACCAGTGAGCTAACCAGAGGCTGGACCCCACAGAGGCCTGCCACCAGAATAGGGGAATGACACCAGTAGCCACTGTGCAGAAAGAGTAATTTACTGTTCTTTACCATAATTTATCAGCCTCTTCATCCTACTCTTCCCTGGATGCTATACAGTCTTCTTCTGGCCCTTAGAGTTTCAAAACAGTTGTTTCAGACAATTCCTGCCTGTTTAATAGTTGTTTGTATGGAAGGACTGAATCCGGGAGCACAGCATTCTACCATCTACCCAAAATTCTCTTCTGACATTCCGTTTTCATTTCTTCATCATAAGATCTACATAATTCTCAAATTTCGGCATTTTTCTCAGAATAAAAGGAGTAAAATAACTAATCAAATTGAGTTTTAAACTGTAGTTTTATTTAACTAGCATACCATATCTTTTCAAGCAGTTTAAAGCTTTGATATAATATAATGTCTATTATTCTGATTTTATGATTATTTAAATATTTATAAACATTTTGGCTCAAAAGTATATATTATTCTTAACATTATCTAGCTCAGGCATTCTCTTAATAATTATATTAGCTGTCAATTTTTCTATTTATTTAACTAATTGTTTTTGTATGTAAGATGGATAGCTTTCAAGATCATCATTAATTATTGTAACATTTTTATTGCATATACACACACACACACACACACATACACACATTTGCACTTCAACTACTTAATAAGAACTTCAGTGTGGAAAGAACAAAAGAAGATTTTCTCTCCTGGTTTCAACAAGAAGAACATTGGTCTATTTTGCAAGTGAATATTTAAATAATGATAATTAAGCTAAATGTTGTGCTGTTTCTATTACTGATATTGGTGTTCTGATTAGATGTGATGGCAACCTTCATAGACTCATGATTAATATCATACAGAAGTTCAGAGATTCTAAAAATAACGTAATTGATATTGACTATTTCACCACGCAAAGGCTGGGCTTAAATCTCAAGGCAAATGCAAAATTTTGCCTGAATATTGAGGCTGAAGTAAGAGTGTGTTGTACTAGTATAGGTTCTTGAGGCTCGTCTTAATTGTACTAAATGCTCTGTTTTAGGTAGTCAGCTGATTCCATATCTCTACCCATTGTATGGCAGGGGGTCCTCATGTGTTGATAGGACTGGTTCTCAGTTGAGTTGAATTAGGCATCCTCCTTGCTTCCATGTTTCCTTCTTTTTATTTCAGACACTCCTGGTCCTTTAAGTCTCAAACTATCCTAATCTTCTATCTGCTACCTCTCTTTGTCGTAATCCTTTAAACCAGTTATCTCTTGTCATTAACCAGACTTAGTACTTTGCTCACTTTCTTCCTCTCCCTCTCTAATGCTGACAATATTCTTAGTGACTTCAACATCCAACTGAATCATTGATCCAATTCTCTGGCTCTTCAGTTCCTTGACCTTCTCATTGCCAATTATCATTTTCTTTACCCCACTTTAATCAATCTCAAAGTCATATCCTGAAACTATCATTACCAGAATCTGAACCACATCCAATATCTTGATTTCAATGATCATTATTGTCACTTACTTGCACACCTCCTCAACTCTTGCCCATCTCTCTCATTTGTACTTTACTTGGAAAAACCCAAAACTCTTTATATGCTGCTCTTAGACTACACCATACACATGTATGAGCAGCTGAACACTTCTTGGGAAAAATAAAACACCTATGCTTCTATTCTAGGCAGAATAATATCTTCGGAATTTGTGACTATGTTATCTCACATGGAAAAAGTGACTTTGCATATGTGACTAAGGTTATGGAACTTGGGATGGGTAGACTACCCTGGATTATACAGGTGATACCAATCTAATCACATGAACTCTTAAATGTGGAGAACCTGAAGGGAAGACAGATGTGACATGAGAAGGACTCAACCCACTGTTGCTGGGTTTGAAGATGGAGGAAGGGGGCCACAAGCCAAGGAATGTTGGAGGCCTAAGAAATGCTGAAAAAGGATTCTTGCCTAAAGCCTCCAGAAAGGAAGGCAGCCCTGTTGACTCCTTGATTTTAGTCCATTGAGACCCGTGTTGGATTTGCGACTTATAAAACTGTAGGATTATAAATTTGTGTTATTTTAAACCACTAAGTTTTTGGTAATTTGTTACAGCATTGATACATAACTAATCTATGTGCTATCTGGTCCCACTTTAAATTCATGTCTTCAAATTTCAAGTAGGGACATTATACTGACTGACAATTCTATTATACTTTTGCATATTTGCTTTTCTACTCTTTGAAAAAGCCATTTCCTTCATTTTCCTCTTGCTGAATTATCTGAAACCCTAGACCTTCATCAGCAAACATATTTTCACATGGGGGCTCCCTCACCTTTCTACTACTAAATCAATTTAATCTACTTTGGTATATTCTGTATATTCTTTCAAAGCTCAATCCTTCTGTTTCTGCTCTGTAGCCCATTTGCTCTTGACTTTTCATGGATTTTGCACCTTCTATTGTCTTCTATCTGTTCTGCATCATAACTTCTCATTTTATATTAGAATATATGCACTATCTCTATAAACATGTTCCTATATTTCCCTTGATATCACATCTCCCCAAACCACTCCATTTTTTTCCTGCTCTTCGTGGCAAAATGTCTTTAAAAAATTTGCTTATAGTCACTGTCTCTATTTCCTCATGACTTGTTCTCTCCCTTCAACCCATCACAATCAAACTTGTATCCCCACCATTCTAATGACATTTCCATTTACAAACCAAGGAGTCAATTTTTAATCGTTTTCTTACAAGACTTTTCAGAAACATCTGGTACAATTGATTAATACCTTCTTGAAACTTCTCTTCTTTTCTTGGGTTCTAAGGCACCATATTTTCCTCCAAACTAGTGGCTATTCATTCTTAATCTTCTTTGCTGTCTCCTTTCTAAATGTAGTTATGCCCCAGGACACCGTTCTGGATCACCTTTTCTTCTCTCTTTTTAGGTTATTTCTATCTAGTACCATGAGTTTAAGTACTGGAAGTATGCTAGTGAACCCCAAATTTATATCTCCACCCTGATGTCTCCTCTACATTCAAGATTTATAACTGTCAACTTGAAATCTCCATTTGAATATCTAAGAGGCATATAAAACTTCACATGTTCAAAATAGCTTTCTCAAGAAAGGAGTGGGTTTGTTATTATCACCCAATGAAACATATTTGAAAGACTCTTGGCCTGGGTAAGGGCTGTATCTGTGAACTTACAGCTGATTTCATAAGAAATTCTTGATTTTTCTTAGTCTAATTAGTGTTGTAAGTCAGGACCTTTTTTTGCTTCAAGGAATAGAGGCCCACTAAGGCTAATTCAAATAAAGGGAGAGTGATTTAAAGGATAAATGGAGGTGCTACTCAAACCAAAGTAAAGTAAATCAAAATATCATACAGAATGCAGGGTTCTTTCCCAGGGGTGAACTCTCTCTCATAATTTCTTTGCTTTCCTCTGTGCATCTGCTTCATTTTCCCCTCCCTTCTGGCATCTTCTGATCACTGATCTAATACATGGCTGCTAATGGCTGTCCCAACAACCAGATCTACCTAATGACTAGAGGTGGATTTTCTATCAAGAATCTAATGGAGTGATGTGCTGGAAAATATTTAATAACCAGACCTTGGTGTGGGAGAGAGGGAGACTGCTTTGCATTGTCACATTTTCCAATTTCTATTGTTTGAATATTCCCAACATGACTCATTTCTATCTACTAACATGTCATCAAAGAGCTAGCAAGGTCCCTGAAAATTAATATTTGTCTTTTGAAAATTAGTATGAGCTGGCTCTAGCACACCACTACTCAATGACTTTAGTTTCAAGGCTCCTCACTTGCAAGGGCATCTTCCAAGGCTGTACCTAATTTTATATTTTAATTTTATGTTCTTTTTCATATTAATTCCCCTCTGCCCCAATGGTATAGCTCTATGCTACACAAAACTTGGATTTGCCCTTGTTAATGACATTTCCACTCAGTTCCCAGAACTAATTTACAATTTCCTTCTGTGATTTTTTTTTTGTTTGTTTAAACTACGAAGAAAGGAAATATGATTGCCTTCTTTTTAGATCTGAGCCATTTATGCCAAGGCTATGCCATAAGTCAGTTATAAGTCTATGACTGAACTGCCATGGTTTGGATGTCTATCTAGGGTCCAAACAGCTGTATCTAAGAAGATAGGCTCATGTGTTCCCCAGTCAACTTAACAGGGGCTGTGTGTGGGCGTTTCCTTTCAAAGAGTCTTCTTCTGGAGCATATTTTACCTAGAAATGTTAGGTTCCTTAAGTAAACTAGCTGCCAACACAAATGTGATCAATAATAAAGTCTGTGTTTTATATAATAGCTGAGAGCCTGCCTTGTAAGAAAACCATAAGGAGCATCTTTTAATCTAGATACCAGTCACTGATTTACTAACTTATCTGATCTAGACTCCTTCAAGGGCTATTTAAAGAAATAAATAAATAGGTAATGATACACAATTTATGGTGCTGGTCAAAATTAACAAATGGCCATATGGAAATTCTAAGTGGAGACAGTAGACATGTTAGTATCTCTATAAACTGACTCTCACTGTAATTTGTTTGACCCAATTTATGGGATGGGTCAACAGAAACGAAGACAGATGTTGAGTGATTAGTTCTGAGGATTCTTTTTTGGGGGGGAGGTTATTATCACTATGATGAGCTCCTCTCTGCAAGTAAGTCATTTTCATTAGAACATTCCTTCATCCAATTACCTACAATTTACAATGTGCAAATTTTGAGCTACCCCAAACTTTCTGAATCAGACTCCTTGAGCTAGGGACTCAGGAATCTTGCTTTTAGATTTTAGATTGTAATTAAAAACCTGTGTTTTTATTAGACAATTCTGATGCACAATGAAGTTTGAGATCTCCTGTCTCAAGCTATCTGGTATTGTTTACCACTATATCTTCAGCACCTAGAACAACTCCTGGCATGTAGCAGATACTCAGTAAAGATGGTTGAATGAATGAATGGATATGTCCCTTGCAGTCAGGGAGTTAATCACTCATATCTTCTGCAGAAATCACTGGGAAGAAGACATGGGATGTATGTATTATGTACTTTTTGATTACTGGAAATATTAACCTGTTTTGGATGTTATACAGGACATACTATTGAGAATTTAATCTTTTTTATTCACCTTCTTCTCCAATATAATCATGCAAATCTCTGCCTTATCCAGCCCATTTAGCTCTGTAGGCTGCCTTGCTGATGGGATTCACTCTAATTACTCATATTATCATGGTGGTACTTCTCAACTTGTCACTATCATCAGGAGTGATATTCACAATATTTAACAACTGATATAGTACAGGTACCAAACAATCAGTATTGATGCTGACTGTGAACAACTGGTAGTATTGTATTAGTGTATAATGGCTGAACCTCAGCCATGACCATTAGCTTTGTATAGAAGACTGTTCTCCTAGTCAGTCCTTTCTATGGGACCTTTTAAGGAGCGGTATATATAAGGTTGAGGCTTCTTGGGTCTTGGGTCACATCTCAGATTACCCTGTGTGGTAAGCATAATATTGGCTCCCAAGGGTGTCCACATCCTAATACCTAAAGCCTGTGAATGTTACTTTATATGGTAAAAGGAACTTTGTAGATGTGATTAAGTGAAGGATGTTGAGATGGGAAGATTGTCCTGCATTATCTGGGTAGGCCCAGTGTAATCACACAATTCCTTAGAAGGGAACAAGGAGACAGGAGAGTCAGAGTCAAAGAAGATATGATTATGGAAGCAGAGGTGTGTGTGTATATGTGTGTTTGTATCTGTGTGTGTGTGTGTGTGTGTGTGTGTGTGAAGGAGGAAGAGAGAGAGACAGAGAAAGAGAGATGGACAGAGAGAGAGACAGGGATATTGATTTGAACATGCTGAAATACTATACTGTTGGCTTTGAAGATGGAGGAAGGGGATTTTATAAGCCAAGGAAGGCAGGCAGCCCTTAGAAGCTGGAAAGGGAAGGAAATAAATTCTCCCCTAAAGCTACAAGAAGGATTGCAAACCTGTCAATATTTTAACTTTTAGGACTTCTGACCTCCAAAATTGTAAGATAATAAATTTGTATTTTTCTTAGTCACTAAATTTGTGATAATTTGCCATAGCAGCAATAGGAAACTAATAAACCCTGTAGTAGATATGATTTTCTGCCTTCATTTCAAGTATGTAAAAATGAGTTTCTCTTCCCCCATTACTCTTTGAAGTCCCCATTCTGCTCAGTCTCAGAAATATGAATGTTGATAATTCAAGATACTCTCAGTAAAATTGGTGATTCAGCATTCTTCTACGTTAAAAACTCAGTAAAAATCAAGGCTTTGCTCTTTTTCTTCCTTCTAAGAGGTATCCTCTAAGGCCAAGGTAGGATGAGGGACATTTGGTTCATGTTCATTCTCTGATTTCTGTTAGTGTTGGATGAAGAAAAACTAGCCCCTATTATATTAAGGCTGTTAGTCTTTATTCCTGTTGCATTATCCACAGTCCTACAAGTTTACAGTCAACAGAATTCACTGACAATGTTTCCTTGTTAAAAATTTCAAGACCCCTTCTCATTTACTTCACATCTCACAGCCATTTGTTGCTTTCTTGGGAACACAGGTAACTTAAACATATTTTCACATCTTCTGAGTTTTTAGATTTGGGAAATTCTCTGGTCCTTTCTACCTAGATGTGTCTAACCATAATTTTTACAAGAGTTTCTGCTTTCTTGAGTTTTCCATGTAAGCAAAACATTGACCTCTGCTCTTAATATTCCCAAATCTTTCTGGGGTCTCCAACATCTCCTACTCTCTTTCCAGATATTAGGCAACTCTCTTTGTATCCCCAGGCATTGTAAATATATATCACGTTAGATGTGGAAAATAAGCTCTTTCTTTAATCATACATTCTTTCCAACTCTTGTTTATAGGATAAACATGATACCTTAAGTCTTTGCACTAGGTCCTTAAATTTGTTAAACTACAAAAAAAAATCTTTTTCTTCAAAAATCACTTTTGTAATCTAAAACTCTATCTCCTGTTAAACATTTAAGAGGTCTAATTCCAAGATAAACTCCAAGAATGTGAATCTTTTTTTAATGCACTGGGCACTTGACCAAAGTAATAAGTCTCAGCTCAAGGACTAACTTTAATGGGAAATATTGAAAGATACTGAAAAGTAAAAAGAGAACGAAAACCCATCCATTAATATCTTAAAATAATAAGGGAGATGGGGCCAAGATGGCATTAGTGTAGGAGGGCACACACTGCAAACTCCCAGAGCAAGGTGGATTGTGGACGGGGTCCTGCTTGGGGGTCTGTGCTGTGTGTGCGTGGAATGAGAAGCTTGGGACATCTATCTGCGTGGATCAACGGCATGGACGGAATGGGAACATAGAAAGAAGCAAGGAAATAAAATAAGAAGAAAAAGTGCCAAACAGAAAACTTAACTCACATGCAGAACCACCAGCTAAATAAAACTCTAGAGCATAGAGAAAAGCTAATCAACTGAACAAATCCATCAAGATAATATGATGACCAGAGGGCAACAAAAAAATACAAATGACTCTGAGAAACAGGAAAATATGGACCAGACCAATGAACAAAATAAAAACGAGGAAGCGATGAAGCACATTGAACAACTAATCAAAGCTATCCAAACAAATATCATGGGCCAACTTAAAGAAGTGAAGGAAGAGATTAAGGATATAAAGAAGACACTGGGAGAACATACTGAAGAAATTGCAAACATGCCTAAAAAGGTAATGGATATGATGGTGAACAATGGCACAATCCAAGAAATGAAAAAGACGCTGGATTCACATAACAGCAGATTTGAACAGGCAGAGGAAAGAATTAGTGATATGGAAGACAATACAGCTGAAATCAAAGAGAGAGTAGAACAGATAGACAAAAAGATAGAAAAAATCCAGCATGGACTCAGGGAATTAACCGATAATACAAAATGCACAAACCTACTCATTATGGACATCCCAGAAGGAGAAGAGAAGAGAAAGGGAACAGAAGGAGTGCTGAAGGAAATAATGGCTGAAAACTTCCCAACTCTATTGAGAGAGATGGATGTGCAGATCCAGGAAGCACAGCACACCCCAAATAGTATAAATCCCAACAGGCCAACTCCAAGACGTATACTTGTCAAAATGTCCAATGCTCAAGACAAAGAGAAAATACTCAAGGCAGCAAGAGAAAAGAGAACCATCACATACAAGGGAAGCACAATAAGATTAAGTGCTGATTTCTCAGCTGAAACAATGGAGGCAAGAAGATAGAGGTATGATATAGTCAAAATACTAAAAGAAAAAAACTTCCAGCCACGAATTCTCTATCCAGCAAAAGTGGCATTCAAAAATGATGGAAGGTTCAAAATATTCACAGATAAACAGCAATTAATAGAGTATGTCAAGAAGAAACCAGCACTTCAAGAAATACTAAAGGAATCTCTACAAGTTGAAAGGAAAAAACAAGGAGAGAGAGTTGGAGGAGAGTTTAAAAACAACTGAAAAGACAAAAAGAGAAACAAAACAACATATGACATACATTAACCCAAAGAAAAAATTGCTGAATAAGAAATTCGTTACGAGTAATAACACTGAATGTTAATGGATTAAATTCACCAATCAAAAGACACAGATTGGCAGAATGGATAAGAAAATATGATCCATCTATATGCTGTCTACAAGAAACCCACCTTCAACCCAGAGATTCAAGGAGTCTGAAAGTGAATGGTTGGAAAACCATTTTACAAGATAACAATTGCCAAAAAGGGGCAGGAGTAGCTATTCTAATATCAGACAAAATAGACTTTAAATGCAAAACTAGTGTAAGAGACAAAGATGGACACTACATATTAGTAAAAGGAGTAATCTCTCAAGAAGAGAGAACAATCATCAACATTTATGCTCAAAATACATGCAGCAAACTCTGGAAAAACTAAGAGGAGAAATAAATGCCTCTACAATTATAACAGGGGATTTCAACTCACCACTATCATCATTAGACAGAACATCTAGACAGAGAATCAATAAAGAAACTATGGCACTCAACAATACATTAGAAGACCTGGACTTAATAGATATATACAGAACACTACACCCAAATACAGCGGGATTTACATTCTTCTCGAGTGCACATGGAACATAATCAAAAATAGACCACATGCTAGGCCACAGAACAACTCTCAATGAATTCAGAAAGATTGAGATTATACAAAGTAATTTCTCTGACCACAACGGAATGAAATTGGAAATCACTAAGGGCCAGAGAAACAGGTTACGCACAAGGATATGGAATTTAAGGAACACACTCTTAGACAAACAGTGGGTCAAGGAGGAAATCTCAAAAGAAATCATTAACTATCTTGAAACTAATGAAAACTACAACACAACATATCGATACCTATGGGATGCAGCAAAAGCAGTCCTGAGAGGGAAGTTTATAGCCATAAATTCATATATTAAAAAGGAAGAAAGAGCTAAAATTGAAGACCTAACTGCACACTAGGAGAAATTGGAAAAACAACAACAAACTAAACCTAAAGGAAGTAGAAAGAAGGAAATAACAAAGATTAGAGCAGAACTAAATGAAATAGAGAATAAGAAAGCACTGGAAACAATAAACAAAACCAAAAGCTGGTTCTTCGAGAATATCAATAAAATTGACCAACCCTTAGCAAGACTAACAAAAAAAAAAAAAAAAGAGAGAACAGATACAAATACATAAAATAAGGAATGAAAAGGGGATATCACTACTGACCCCACAGAAACAAAGAGTATCATAACAGGATACTTTGAAAAATTATATGCCAACAAGAATGATAATTTAGAGGAAACGGACAAGTTTCTAGAAACCCACAAACAGCTTACATTGATGAAAGAATAAATAGATGAACTCAATAGTCCAATTACAAGTAAATAGATAGACTCAGTCATCAAAAACCTCCCAACTAACAAGAGCCCAGGACCAGATGGCTTCACAGCTGAATTCCAGCAAACATTCCAGAAAGAGCTAACACCAATTCTACTTAAGCTCTTCCAAAAAATAGAAGTAGAAGGAATATTGCCTACTCATTCTATGATGCCAACATTACCCTAATACCAAAACCAAATAAAGATACAACAAGAAAGGAAAATTAGAGACCAATTTCTCTAATGAACCTAGATGCTAAAATCCTCAACAAAATACTTGCTAATCGCATTTAACAACATATCAAAAGGATTATACACCACGATCAAGTGGGTTTCATCCCGGGTATACAAGGTTGGTTCAATATAAGAAAATCAATCAATGTAATACACCACATAAACAGATTGAAAGAAAAAAATCACATGATCATCTCTATAGATGCAGAAAAAGCATTCAACAAAATACAGCACTCTTTTCTCATAAAAACACTACAAAAGATAGGAATAAATGGAAACTTTCTGAATATGATAAAGGGTATATATGAAAAACCCAAAGCTAACATCATTTTCAATAGTGAAATCCTAAAAGCCTTCCCTCTGAGATCGGGAACTAGACACGGTTGCCCACTATCACCACTCCTATTTAACATTGTCTTAGAAGTACTTGTGTGAGCTCTGAGACAAGAAAAGGACATAAAAGGCTTCCACATTGGAAAAGAAGAAGTAAAAATTTCATTATTTGCAGATGACATGATCCTATACATAGAAAGCCCTGAGAAATCTATAACAAGGCTTCTAGAACTTATAAAGGAGTTCAGTAATGTTGCAGGCTATAAGATCAATGCTCAAAAATCAGTAGCATTTCTGTAACCAATAATGAGCAAACTGAGGAGGAAATCAGGAAAAATATACCATTTACAATAGTAACTAAAAGAATCAAATACCTAGGAATAAATTTAACTAAAGATGTAAAGGACTTATATACAGAAAACTACACAACACTGTTAAAGGAAATCAAAGAAGACTTAAATAAATGGAAAAATATTCCCTGTTCATGGATAGGAAGAATAAACATCATCATGATGTCTATCCTACCCAAACTAATCTACATATTTAATGCAATCCCAATAAAAGTCAACACTGTATTTTTTAAGGAACTGGAAAAACTAACCACAAAATATATTTGGAGAGGCAAGAGGCCCCGAATTGCCAAACACATATTGAAAAAGAAAAATGAAGTTGGAGGTATCACACTACCTGACTTTAAAACATACTACAATGCTACAATGATCAAAAAACTACGTGGTATTGGCACAAGGATAGACCTACTGACCAATGGAAACGAAGTGAGTGTTCTGATATATATCCTCGCATATACAGTTATCTGATATTTGACAAGGCCATGAACTCCACTCAGTTAGGAGAGAATGGCCTTTTAACAAGTGGTGCTTGGAGAACTGGATATCCATATCCAAAAGAATGAGACAAGAATACCATCTCACACCTTATACAAAAATCAACTCAAGATGGATCAAAGATCTAAATATGAGAACCAAAACCATAAAGACCTTGGAAGATAATGTAGGGAAGCATCTACAAGACCTTGTAATAGGGAATGGTTTCATGAACTTCACAGCCAAAGCATGAGCAGCAAGAGAAAAAATAGTTAAATGGGATCTCATCAAAATTAAAAACTTCTGCACCTCAAAGGATGTTATTAAGAAAATAAAAAGGCAGCCTACCCAATGGGAGAAATTATTTGGCAACCATATATCTGATAGGAGCCTAATATCCTGCATATAAAAAGAAATCCTACACCTTGAAAATAAAAAGACAAACAACCTATTTAAAAAATGGACAAGTGACCCGAAAAGACACTTCTCCAAGGAATAAATTCAAATGGCTAAAAAGCACATGAAAAAATGCTCGACATTGCTTGCTATCAGGGAAATGCAAATCAAAAGTACAATGAGATACCATCTTACACCCATCAGAATGGCAGCTATTAAAAAAAAAAAACAGGAGACACTAAATGTTGGAGAGGATGTGGAGGAATAGGAACCCTCATCCACTGCTGGTGGGACTGCGGTATGGTCCAGCCACTGTGGAGGACAGTTTGGCGGTTCCTCAGAAAACTAACAATAGATCTTCCATATGATCCAACAATTCCACTGCTGGGTATATACCCAGAAGAACTGAAAGCAAAGACACAAACAGATATATGCACACCAATGTTCATAGTGGCATTGTTCATCATTGCCAAAATTTGGAATCAGCCCCGGTGCCCGTCAACAGATGAATGGATAAGCAAAATGTGGTACATACATATAATGGAATATTACTCAGCTGTAAGAAGGAATAAAGTGCTAACACATGGAATAATATGGATGAATCTTGAAGACCTTATGTTGAGTGAAGCAAGCCAGGCACTGAAGGATGAACAATATATGATCTCACTGATTTGAACTGAGAAAAGTGAGCAGTCTCTGAGAACCATTGTCTGAAAGATAGGTTAACAAGGGAGAGAAAGAGAAGAGCAGGCTCTGAGCCATCACCCATATAGACATAATCTATGGTAAAGGGATAGAGTATAGTTACTTATTGAATGAAAGGACAGATGGGTAGTGATATTACTGGGTTTGGTGGTGCAGCGTTGACAGGTGGGTAGATTAGGAAGGGCAGGTTCAAATACCCAGGGCATGTAACTACGAATCTTCACATTCCATGAGTCAAGACAGGGGAGTGTCATATGCCCCAAATTGGTGGGGAGGAAGGAACAGTTAAGATCTAATGGGGTATTTAGTGGTCATGGGAAGGGTTTTTCATTACCTTACAGTAATGGACACAGGACATGATAAATATCATCAAAACTTATTAAACTGTATCATCTAAATTGTAAACTATACTGTAAATCATTGACAATGTTTAGTTGCTATATTTTGCTATCTGCATAACAGTTATAACAATGCTAACATCCAAAAAAAAAGAGGGTGGGTTTAATATGGGGTGGGGAAGGGGGCTGTGGTTTGGTATCTGGGAGTCTCTGGTACACCATGTGTGACTTTGCTGTGACTTAAAACTTCTTTGAAAATTAAATGAAAATTTGGGAGACAATGGGGATTGAGAGGGGGAAGGTGTCACGGCACACCGGACATCCGATAACATGGTGATAAAAGGAAAAAAAGAATATATATATATTCATTTCTTTTGCTTTTTTCCCCATTTTTTTGAATGTCCCAATCTCCTAATTATATTTTGTTTTGTTTTTTTGCTTGATTGTTTTTGTTTTTTTTCCCTCAGTTTCCTTATGTTTGTCTCTTGCATGTAAGCTTATCATGGTTGTTTCTTTTTCCTATTAAGTGTATTTGATTATTTTATGGACTACATGTTCATGGAAGATTTAGATCACAGAAGGGTTACAATGGGTACTGCAGGGGATTATTGGTGGGGGTGTCCGGGGGGGATTCATGGAAGTAAGTTCATCTGAATATACATGAAAGATATACAAAATTGTTCAAAAGATCAAAGGATGGGGCATGGTCATGGTGGGTGGACAAACACACAATAAATGAGGGAATCTGAATTCCTAGCCTGGAGAGCTCTGCCACATTCTCCAAGGGAGCAGCAACAGTCCTCTGAGTGCAGGTACAATGTCTGTCAAAAGAGTATGACCCACTGATGAGTTCTTTTTATTGATGACTACCCTTATGAGTCTCTGCTCTTGTAACTGAAACTTAGCTTACTGTTATGTGGTGCCTAAGGGTTGCCACCTGAGAGCCTCCTTGTTGCTCAAATGTGGCCTCTCTCTAAGCCAAACTCAGCATATGAATGCATTACCTTCCCCCCAACGCTGGACATGACTCCCGGGGATGAGCCTCCCTGGCACCGAGGGATTAATACCAAGTGCCAACTGGCAACACAACTGGAAAAAGACCTTGAATAAAAGGGGGAAAAGGTAAAGACAAATGAGTTCAAGTGGCTAAGAGACTTCAAAGAGTGTCGGGAGGTCATCCCAGAGGTAATGCTTACACACACCTCAGTTGGAGCTCATAGAACATCAAAGTGCATATCACCCCACACAGAAGGGCTTTGGAGAGCTCTGGAGACACCCAGGTCCTATGTAAGGGGGGATAGCCCCAGAGACTGATGCCTTATCAGTGGGCTCTATTTTGGAATCTGTGCTCTTGAGAGTGACAGAATTGGACTCAAATAAGTACTCCCTGCACATGGTTCATCAGTCCCTTGTATTCAAACCTATATGTGATGGTGGAGTTTTTAGGTATACTTCCAGAGACTGGAGCCTCTGGCCTACCTATATGCCAGGTGTGCGTGGAATCTCGGTGGAGCTGCAACTCCTACCTTACTGCTCAATGGACTCATACAAGTCACCTGGCGAGGAGACAACGATTGGCAACGGCCATCCCAGGGAATGGAGAGGGCCTGCATCTGCAGGCAGGATCATCCCACCCACCATATCCATGGTCTATAAGCCCTCTCTCACTTGGAGGTGGAGTGGACATCACCATCCCAGTCCCCTCAGGATTGGGGGAAGGACTATGGACTAGAGTGGACTTGATGGTATTCTGTTGTACACATATGGTGATTCTAGCAATGGAAGAAATTATAACAATGAGGTGGAGCCAGTGGCCACTGGACACTTTCGGGGCAGGGAGAGGATTTGCAGTTGAAATACAGGGGATTTTTCGGAATTTGGAGGTTGTCCTGAGTGCCTTTGTGGCAACGGATATAGGCCATTTTAAATCAGCACACACCATTCAGAACTGTGTGGGAGAGAATGTGGTCTACGATGTGAACTGTGGTATATGGTTGATGGCAAAGCCCCAGGATGTGTAAGTCCATTGAGGGTGATGGTCCACACTTGTGGCAGATGTTTGTGTGGGATGTGGTGGGAGGTGGGGAACTTGGGAATCCCGTAGGTTCTGTGTAATATTTTAGGTAATCTAAGCACCTCTTAAAATATATATATATATATATATATAAATAATATTTTTGTAAGCAAATGCACATATATGCATATATATTTATATATCATTTTACAAATATTGGTATGTATTGTGAAAATTTTGATTTTTACCCATAATAAAAAATAAATAAATTTGAAAAAAAGATAATATGACTCAACATTTCTCTTCCTAGTAAATCATTGCATTTGGGCTCTTCAACATAGGACCCCCTTCAAGCTATGCAAGGCCCTTGAAAGATTCATTTGCAACCTATGGAGCCTCTGCCTTTGGTTCTGGCAGAATTCAGAGAGGAACTAAGTTTCTGACAAGAATCTGTGCATCTTCCATGCATAATGGTTCAGAATTCATGTACTGTAGTTATCAGAATGTGCCCCAAGAATGAAGGTGGCAAACTTTTATCTCCTGAACTAAAAACAAACATACAGTTTCAGTATAACTGAGAAAATTTTAAAAAGAAGACATGATCAATCCAAACAGTTTTTTTTCCTGCCTCCACAAAAACCCCATTTCTATTCCATGTACAACACACACACATGTGCACACACACACACACGATGGAGATCTTTCAAACAGAGAATTATAAAATCAGAGAGGTTTGGAGAAGTAGGAAGAGTATGACATAAATTTCAGGGTCCCTATTCTGTCTCCCTATCCCCTTGGGCCAAATCTGAGGGATGGTAAAACATGATGGAGATCCCCCCTCAAAGGCTGAGGAAACTAAAGGAAAGAGGACTTACATTTTACATTCTTGGTGGGGACCAGTGGGCTGGAAAGTCTGATTGAGCAATTCCCTTCCTTCTCATCCAATTCAGTAGTCATATATTAAAGCTATTCTGTGTGGCAAGCCTAAGCAAGAAAAGGACAGAGATAAGTCTCCACTACCCTTACCACTTGTCAGTGCCATAAACCTAAATTTTCTGAACACTGCAGGGACAGAAGACCATTTGAAAGTTCCTGTGGATCTCAGAGTTTGGTGGGGAAGTTATCTGAGAAAGAGAAAGAGAACCAATATACCTCTAAGATGGATTCAGCCAGGATGAGAGGGTTCCTCATGTGATTTGGTCAGTCTCTGCTTTGGATGGGACACTGTAATACCTCTCACTGGCTAATCAGCCCAAGGCAGCTGAGTGGGAGCTAAATATCCATAAAACAATTTCCATTTTAGCAAATTGATGCAGTAATGGCATGAAAACTCTTTGATAGTGACCCCCTCCCCTCACATACACTGGGCTTAGCCAAGGTGTTTGATTTTGTTTTTGAGGAAATATAAAATGTGATGGCAAGTAGTACTGGAAAGAGTGCTTGGTGTACTCAACTTTGACTTTCATTGCTTCTGTTGGAACTCCTGATCAGTCTTTGATCACCCTGCTGAATGATGAAAAACATATGGTTCAGGTATTTTGTCATCTCTATTGATAGCCAGCCAACCACCAGGCATGTGAGTGTGGTCCTTGACTGGGAGCTGACTTTCTATGCATAAATGAGCCCAGCTGAGTCCAACCTAACTTGCTTACAGAATTGTGAGATAAATAAATGGTTGCTAATTTAAGCTACTGTGATGGTTAGGCTAATGTGTCAACTCAGCCAGGTAATGGTGCCTAGCTGTTTGTTCAAACAATCACTGGGTTAATTGTAACAAAAGGGTATTTCATGGAGTTTAAGCAACAGTAAATTGATTGCATAGATAGCTCATTATATTTGCATTTAAGGAGATTGCTGTAAGCAATGAGTGATGCCTCATCAAATCAGTTGAAAGCCTAAAAAGGGGAAGCGATTTCAGCATTCAGAGAGAAAATTCTCATCTCCACTTCATACCGCCAGTGTCTCCTAGGAAACTAATCAAGGACTTTCATCAGAGCCCCTGGGTTGAAGCCTGCCCTATGGAATTTGGACTTGTGCATCCCCATGGTTGCATGAGATGATTTTATAAAAGGTCATACTATTTACAGATATCTCCTGTCAGTTCTGTTTCCCTGAAGATCCCTGACTAATACAACTTGGTACTGGGAGTGGTTCTTGAGAAACAGAATGTTAAAATGGGATTTCTGAATTGTTTTTGGGCTTTTTACAATTGGTTCTCTACATTGATTAATTTCAAGGACACTAATGACTCTGTTTCCAATAATCAAGGGCCTCTGATAGTCCATAGAATGAGTTGGCAATAGAGATAAGCCAAGTATCACACTGGATGTAACTAATTCCATGCTTATAAGATGCAAGGATCTGGGTGAGAGTGTTAACACCTTAACAGAGTTTTGTGGGGTTAAAAGTTACAATGATGTTGGCTGCCTGTTCCTAAATTCCCTGGATACAGTTACAAAAGAAAGGGATTAGCTGAAGGCTTCAATTTGCAGCTTAAGCACTAAATGAATTATGTGAAAGTTTCTACGTGTGCTCTGAAAGAAAATCTTGTTTCTTGCAGCAGCAGACTTGTGATCTCTGAAAACCAGATGCAGAATATCATTGTATAAGAAGCAGAGTTACAATGAAAATTGAAATCTCAGCCTTGCAGGGTGTCTGCTGTTAAAATGGGAGCATTATTTGGAAAGGAGTGGAACTCTGAGGATTGGGATGTAGACATATGGATTAGTGATAACATTGGTGGGGACATTGAAACCCTAAATTCTGCTGAGAGTTTGCCAGAAAAACCTGTAATGGTCTGCACTGAGGAGATGATCCAATGTCAAGCTTTCATCACTCAATCTCCAAGGAGCATCTTGGAGTCCAGATCTCTTCCCTGCCCTGAGGCAGGTAGCACCCAACCTCAAGCCTGCACTGGCAATCTCCAGCCTGCCCTAAGAAGTCAGGACATCCTACCTGTCCTGAGAAGTGTACCACCCAAAATCAAACCTGCACTACTCAATCTCTAGCCTGTCCTATGGAGACTCTACCTCCTTTCTGCCCTGAAGAAAGCATGACCCAATCTCCACCCTGCCCTGAGGAGTCTGCCATCCAATTCCTCCTGAAGAGATTAATCCTGTCTCACTGGATGAAACTACAAGGGAATGCTCTAAGATAATTATCTTGGAAAACATTTCTAAGTCTTCTTACCCAACCCCATCACCCCTCTTCACTTCCAGACCTATAACTAGACTAAAATCAAAAGCCCCCAAAGGTGAAGTATAAAGTGTGACCCATGAGGAAGTATGCGATACTCTAAAATAACTGCATGACTTTTCCAATTTATAGAGACAGAAATCAGGGAGATATGTGTCAGAATGTATATTAAGGGTATGGGATAATGGTGGAAGGAATATAATTGGATCCCACTGGTTTTATTGATATGGGTGCAGGAAGCAGAGATTCTTGATTCAGTGCTGTAGCTCAAGGGGCTAGAAAGGGCCCTAAGAGTTTGTTTGGGTTGCTAGCTGAAACATGGACCAAAAGATGGCCTAGAATGTCTGAAGTTGAGATGCCCCATTTACCCTGGTATATACAGTAGATGAGGGGATCCATAGGCTTAGAAAGATTGGAATGCTAGAATGGATTCATCATTTAAGATATGCCAACCCACCCCAGGAAAATCCAGAGGACACACCTTTAATTTAAGGAATGTGAGGAATACATTTGTGAGACTAACTCTATCTTCCACAAAGAGCTCTGCGGTTGCTCTTCTCTGTAGGCCAGATATTACTGTGGGAACTACTGTCATGGAACTAGAATTCTTAAACATTATTGGGATGACAGGATTTCAGTCTAGTAGAAGCCAAGGAGCAACACTTAATCCCAAAAGAGACAAGGTGGGCATGGCTACCACAATGAAAGGTGGATTCAAAGCAACAATAAAAATGTCCGAGTCACATAGACCTATGGCACTGGCTAATAGATCATGAGGTTCCTAGAAATAAAATAGATGGACAGTCTCCTAAATTCCAGCTTGATCTATTTATAAGCAGAAGTGTTCTAGGTTGATTGAGCAAAAGCATAACTTGAATTACAGAAACAGTGAGTCACAGTTCCCTAATCAATTCCCAGACTTGAGAGACTTTGCAGACCTAGACCCCTCTTTTTTAAACAAATCAATTTTATTGGTACATATTAATAAAGCATACAATTTATCCCAATCAATAGTATTTGTTTTAATGACATAGTTGTGAATTCATCACTTCAATTGTTATTAAAGCATTTTCATTATTTCAATAATAATAAACAAAAAAACAGATAAGAAAATTCCTCACCTCTCAATTTCTGTTTCCCCTGCTGTAAATAGCTGCTATTTCTGGCTATTCTTGCACAATTATTTGTTTATTAAGAAGTTTTATTGAGATATATCCACATACCACATGGTCTATCCAAAGTGCCTAATCATTGACTTTTTTTAGAGGTTAAAAAACCCTTTATTGTAAAATTATAAAATAAATAGAAAAATAGATTGAAAGAAATAACAAATTTTAAAAGAAAGTGTAAGGCCAAGTTAGTTTTAATAAAATCAATTATGTTGTTCCGTTCTAGGAAAACTAAACATCATTAAGATGTCTATTGTACCCAACATGATTTACAGATTTAATGAAATCCCAATATAAATTACCACAGAATTTTTTACTGAATTGGAAAAGCTAACTATGAAATTTACTTGCAAGGACAAGTGGCCCCAAATAGCCAAAGACATATTGCAAAAGAAAAACGAAATCAGAGGAATCATACTACCTGACTTTAAAACATAGTACAAAGTTATAGTGGTCAAAACTACATGGTATTGGCACAAGGATAGACATACAGACCAATGGAACTGAATTGAGAGTACTGATATAGATTCTTTCAAATACAGTTAATGATATTCGACAAGGCCACCAAGCCCACTCAACTGTGACAGAATGGCCTCTTCAAAAAATGGTGCTTGGAGAAATGGTTATCTATATCCAAAAGATGGAGAGAGGAACATCATCTCACACCTTATATAAAAATTATCTCAAGATGGATCAACGATCTAAATATAAGAGCCAAGACCATAAAGATCTTGGAAGATAATATAGGGAAACATCTACAAGATCTTGTACTAGGAAATGGTTTCATGAACTTTATACCCCAAACATGAGCAATGGAAGAAAAAATAGATAAATAGGACCTCCTCAAAATTAAAAATGTTTGTACCTCATAGGAGTTTGTCAAGAAAGTGAAAAGGCTGCCTACTCAATGGGAGAAAATACTTGGTAACCATATATCTGATAAGGGCCTAAAATCCAGCATATATAAAGAAATCCTGCACCTCAAAAATAAAAGGGCAAACAACCCATTTAAAAACTGGGCAAGTGATTTGAATAGACACTTCTCCCAAGAAGAAATACAAATGGCTAAAAAGCACTTGAAAATATGCTCAACATCACTAACGGTTAGGGAAATGCAAATCAAAACTACAATCATGTATCATCTTACACCCATTAGACTTGCAGCTATTAAAAAACCAGAGGACTACAAGTGTTGGAGAGGACATGGAGGAATGAGAACCTTTATTCACTGCTGGCAGGAATGCACAATGGTGCAACCATTGTGGAAGACGGTCTGGCAGTTCCTCAGGAAGCTAACTATGGAAATGCCACATTATCCAGCAATCCCACTACAGGGTATATACCCAGGAGAATTGAAATCAAGAACATGAACAGATATATACACACCAATGTTCATAGTGGTATTATTCACTATTGCCAACAGTTGGAAACAATGAAAATGTCCAAAAACAGATGAATGGATGAACAAATTCTGGCATATACATACAATGGAATATTACTCAGCTGTAAGAAGATATGCAGTATTAAACATGGGATAACCTGGATGAACCATGAATACCTTATGCTGAGTGAAGCAAGCCAGGCAGTGAAGGACAAATATTACATGACCACAATGATATGAATAAAGCAAATTGAGCATACTCACAGAACAAGTGTCTGGAGGATATATTTACAGGAGACAGAAAGGAAGTAGAGGGTTGTGAGCCAATGGCCACATGGACAAAATCTATGCTAAGGTGGAAAGGTGTAGTTGTGCAGTGGATGGTCATGATAGTGGTGCAGAGATGCTATTTGGTTGGTCAATGCTGGCTTGGGAGGGGAGTAGGGTTGGGGGTTTGCACTGTCCAAGGAATTGGGGAGAGGGTTGGGGGAGGGGGCAGATGAACTCTGGGGATTTGTGCATACGTGGTTGAAACTACAACACTGGGAATTTTTTTGGCAAATATGGCAGGGGAGGGTTATTTGTTTAGGGAGTTGGATACGGGGAGCATGTAAGACAGGGCACACCTGGGGCAGGCTTCCAGGGAGTATGTGAGTGTTCATCCTGTCAGTGTGTTCTGTCATTGGGTTGAGACCCACACAATGCACAGGAAGCTGTTGGACTCCCATCTTGGGGAGTCCTGCTCTGTTCTCACATAAAGGGTCAGGAGTCTCTTGAGAGCATAGGCAGTGCCTAATAGGGGTAGACAGGCCAGTATGTCCAGCCCTCAATGTTGTGGCAAGTAACTATGAATCTTGTTCTTCAAGGATTGAAGCTTGGTGATTGCCAAGGGTCTTGAGAGGAATAGGAGGGAGGGATAGAATAAATGGAACATAGCGCATTTTTGTGACATTGGAATTGTTCTACACGATCTTGCAATGATGGATACAGGCCATGTTAAATTTTGTCAAAATTTATAAAAGTACATGGTCCAAAATGTAAACCACAATCATTGTCCATGGTTAGTAGCAATGCTTCAATATTTGTACATCAATTGTAACAAATGTACCACCCACATGTAAAATGTTATTAATAGAAGAAAGGGGAAATGGGAGAGGTTGTTGGGTATATGGGAATCCACTCTATTCTGTACGTGACTTTTATGTAACCTAAAGCTTCTTTGAAGACAAAGTGAAATAAACAGACAATGGGGAAATATACAGAAGAAAATGTCACTGATTATACAAGACAATATGTCTTACAGGGATGAAAAACATAAAGCTAAAATTTAGTATTTTTAATTTTATTTTTTCATTACTTCAAATTCTTTATAATTTATTTTTTATATTTTACTTGTCATTTTAAAAACTATCATTATAATTTCATTTCCAAATAAATTTTACTCAGTTATTTTGTTGGCTTCATTTTTGAAGAAGTTTTAGAATACAGAAGTGTACAACTATGGCAGGGGAGGATAATTGGTGTAGGTTGTCAGTTATGGGGGATGCATGGGAGGAGGTTCACCTGGGGCATTCCTGTAAGGCATAGGAAAGATTTCAAGTGTTCTTGAGGCATTGTCACGGTGGAGTGCCACATAATAACTGAAAGAATATCCAATTCGCATCCTGGGGAGTTCTGCCACATTCTCTAATGGGACAGCAAGAATGCCCTAAATACAGGGGCAGAGACTAGTGAAGGAGGATGGACCATTGATGGGACCTTGATATTTATGATTGTACTTATGAACATTTTCTTTTAAAATTGAAACTTAGACTAGTAATATAGGTTGCATACGAGTTATCTCCTGAAAGTCTCCTTATTGTTCAATATGGCTTCTCTCTAAGCCAAAATCAGCATATAAATGCATTACCTGCCCCACCTTGGTATGGGACATGACTCCGGAGATGAGCATCCCTGCCACCAAGGGATTACTATCAAACACCAACTAACAATACAACTGGAAAAAGACCTTGATGAAAAGGGGAAAAGGGTAAAGACAAATGAGTTTATATGATGAAGAGACTTCAAAATAAGTCAGGAGGTCATTCCAGAGGTTACACTTATGCAAATCTCAGAAGGATCTTATTGACTGCCACAGTAAATTCTGCTTCAAATAGCGGGGCTCCTGAGGGCTCTGGAAACATCCAGGCACTATAGGCAGGACTGACAGCTCAGGAGTTTGGCACCCTGTCATTGGACCCTACTTTGGAATTTATGCTCCCCATTGTGACAGTTCAATTTAATTGTGATCTCCCTACACATGGCCCTTCTGCCCCTTCTATTTGAACCTATATTTAGTACTAGAGTTGATAAGTGTATGTCCAAGAGGCTTAAATGTTTGGACGTTCCCTGTGCCAGTCAGGCCCTTAATCTCAAGAGAGTTGCAACACCTACACTGCAGTTCATTGGACTCACCCAGGACAACTAACAAGGTGATGATGATGGACAATGACCATCCTAAGGAAACGAGAGAATCTACAACTGCAAACAAGTTAGTCCTATCCATCTGCCCCATGGGATCTAAGACCCCTCTCTATTAGAGGCAGAGTAGGCATCAGCATCCCAGAATCCTCAGGACTGGGGAATGAATGATGAACTAGAGTAGACTTACTCTCTTTTACTATAGACTTATTGTGATTCTAGTAATAGAAGAACTTTTATCATTGACGTGGAGGCAGTGGCCCACAGAGGTTCTGAGGGGAGGGAGAGGGAAAAATAGGTGTAATATGAGGGCATTTTTGGGACAGTGAAAATGTCCTGAATGAAGTTGCAATGACAGATACAGGCCATTGTATATCTTGTCATAACTTACAAAATTATGTGGGAAAGGGTTTAAACTATAATGTAAACTATAATCCATACTTAATGGCAATGTTCCAATATGTCTTCATCAATTATAACAAATGTACCACACTAATGAAGAATGTTGCTAATGTGGGAATGTTTGAGAGGGGTAAGGAGTAGGGTATATGGGAATCTTTTACATTTTTTGCGTATCATTTATGTAATCTAAGTATCTTTAAAAAATAAAAATAAAAATAGGTAGCACAGCAAGAAACATTTTATATGTAAATAATAATTCAAATATAATAGAAATTAATTATAACATAATTCTTATTTTTATATTACAACTCTAACAATTGGACATAAAAATCTCTAAGAATGAAATAAATTATTGGTTTAGGTATTTAATTTCCATTTTGACCATAATTATTTCTAGATAACCAAATTCTTATTTGGGGATTCTTCACATCTCATTGGAATGAATTACAGGAGATAACAATTTGCCAACTCATAATTTTATGAGGCAGAAAAACTCAAAATATCATTCAACAATAGTCATGCTAAATCATTGTTGATCCAGATAGATTATTTTAATTAAAGAGTATGAATAAGAAAGGGTTAAAGAAAAATAAATTTTCCAAAAATACATTTTTTCTCCAGTCCTCAATTTTAAAAATTACAGAATAGTGATCACAGGAACAAATTGCCAGTTGTACTGAGTAATTACTTTTCATATAGTATAATGTTCTTTTACATTTATCTGGTCTACTCCAGTTCTTTTTGGTTACTATTTGCATGGAGTACTGTATTAGTCAGCCAAAGAGGTGCTGATGCAAAATACCAGAAATTGGCTGGTTTTTATAAAGGGTATTTATTGGGGATAGAAGTCCACAGTTACTACACCATCAAGCGTAAATTTCTTCCCTCACCAAAGTCCATTGCCACGTGTTGGAGCAAGACAGCTGCCGACGTTTGCCCAGGGTTCAGGCTTCTTGGGTTCCTCTATTCCCAGGGCTTCGTTTCTCTCCAGGCTCAGTTCCTCTGTTTCCTCCACAAGGTCAGCTGTAGACTCTCAGGTGAACAGCTCATCTCTTTTCCCAGGACCTTCTCTCCTTTTTCATGACCAAGCTCTCTTACTCCCGGGGGCTTCAGCTCAAGACTCCAACATCAGAATTTCAACCCCAAACTACTTCAACTCTGTCCTTTGCCATGTCTTTTTATCTTTGATACCCCACCCACCAAGGAGTGGGGCTCAACTCCCTACTGACATGGCCTAGTCAATGCCCTAATCATAACTTAATCATGCCCAGATTAACAGATCAGTTTACAAGCATAATCCAATATCTATTTTTGGAATTCATAACTATATCAAACTGCCAAACTGCTACAAGTAACTTTTTCCAACCTTTCACTTTTAACGTGGTTGTTTCCTTACATCTGAGGTGGGTCTCTTTTAGACAAGATGTAGATGACTCATTTTTTATCTATTCTATCAGTCTATATCTTTTGATTGGTGTGTTCATTCCATTAACAGTCAGTGTTATTACTGTAAAGGCATTACTTACTTCATCCATTTTGTCCTTTGGCTTTCTGTTGTCATATCATTCTATGGTCTGCCTTCTTATCCTTTAGCTTACCCTTCCTAATAATTTTCTTTTCTAAACTCTTCTCCAAATCTCTTGCTCTTGTTTTTCCTTTCAGACTGCAGCAACTCCTTTAGTATCTTTGAAAATCTGGTCTTTTGGTAACATATTTTATCAGTTTTTGTTTGTCTTTGAAGACTTTGAATTCACTCTCATTTTTGAAGGACAGCTTTGCTGGATACAGAATTCTTGGCTGGCAGTTTTACTCTTTCAGTACCTTAAATACATCATAACACTTTCTTCTCTCCTCCATGGCTTCTAGTGAGAGGTCAGCACTTAATCTTATCGAGTTTTCATTGTATGTGATGCTTTATTTTTCTCTTCCAGCCATCAGAATCCTCTCTTTTTCTCTGATATTTGTCATTCTGAATAGTAGGTGTCTCAGGGTAGGTCTATTTGGATTTATACTGTTACGGATGCAATGTCTTTCTTGGACATTGCTATTTATGTCCTTCCTAAGGGTTGGGAAGTTTTTGGTCATTATTGCCTCAAATATTCTTTCTGCTTCTTCCATTTTCTTCTCCTTCTGGGACAACAATAATGCAAATATTTGAGCATTTCATGTTGTCATTCAATTCCCTGAGACTCTGTTCCATTTTTTTTCATTCTCTTCTCTTTCTATTCTCCTGTCTTTTCCAGTTCAGATATCTGTCTTCAAAATCAATAATTCTGTCTTCAAGCAATTCAAATATGCTCTTATGTGCCTCTAATGTATTTTTAATCTCATCCATTGTGTCTTTCATTCTCATAAGATCTGTTACTTTTCTTTACAGGCTTTCAAATCATACTTTAGGGTCTCCCATTGTCTTCTTAATATCCTTTATTTCTTTAGTCATATTTTCTTTAAAATCTTTGAATTGATTTAGGAGAGTTGTATGATTGTCAATGATTAATTGCCTTAAATCCTGTATCTCTTCAGGGTGTTTGGTTTGTTCTTCTGGCTGGGCCATCTCCTCTTGTTTCCTAGTACAGCTGGTAATTTTTTGCTGATATCTAGGCATCCGAATATGGTGGTGAATTTACTCTGATGGCTAATTTTGCTCTTTTTCCTATTGTTTTTTTTTCCTCACAGCTCTTCTTTGGTATTGGGTTCAACTTATTCTCAGTGTTTAAAATTGCCCAGGTTAAGTTTTCAAAATCAGGGCAGGGTCTTACTAGTGGTACACAGATTTTCTCCAAGGTTTTGGATACAGAGAACACAGAGAACAGTTTTTGTTCATGCAATTTCCAGATTGGCCAGCAGATGATGCTAGTCAGTGTATCTTTCCACTGAGTTTTTCAGTCTGAGCTTCCCTGTGTTCCTGAGTTGAATCTCCAGATCTGAGATTCAAAGTGGGCTCTGGAGCCAAATTCACTGAAGAAAAGTATCCTGATCTCCTCTCCCTTTTCCACTGAAACAACTGACAGGCAGGAAGATGTCTCTTCCCCTCTCAGTCAGCTGTAGTGAGCCAAGAGATTTTCCCCACCTTAAAGTTTTAGGGGCCAGGGAGGGGAGTTCTTCCCAGCCCCCATAGGGAATTGGTAACTCACATTTACCATTTATGCTTCTTTGTCTTTCTGTCCCTCACCCTTGTGGGAGTTGTATTGCACTGTCCTGGCCTGCTGACCCCAAAGTAGTTTCCGCAGAGAGCTTTTGGCTCTCTCCATTGTTTTTGTGAGAGCATTCAGCTCTGCCTATTAGTCCATCATGATATTCCCACAATCCTCTGCATTTTCCCCCCAGAGCCCCTTGAATGAAGGAAAGCCATGTTCCTTTGGGGAAGGATCCTGTTACACTGCCAAAAATTTATACTGTTCATCTTCCTCCCAGCTTTTCCTAGAGATACCCATGTCCTTTTACCAGGATAACTGTGCCCTGGTGAAAAGGAAATGATCAGACATTTCAGGGATTATTAGACTCTGGCTCATAAGTGATATTAATTTCAGGAGACCCATAATGTCTCTGAGGTCTACAAGTCAGAGTAGGGACTTATGGAGGTCAGGTGATAGATGGAGTTTTAGCTCAGGTCTTTCTCACAGTGGGTCTAGTGGGTCTCCGGATCCATTCTGTGGTAATTCCACCAATCCTAGAATGCATAATTGGAATAGACATACTCAATAACTGGCAGATTCCCCACACTGGGTCCCTGACTTGTAGAGTGAAGCCTATTATGGTAGGAAAGGCCAAGTGGAAGCCATTAGAACTGCCCCTACCTAGCAAAACAATAAATTAAAAACAATATTGGAGAAGCAGCAAGATGGCTTCAGTTTAAGTGAGCACTCACCATCTCTCTCACAAAAAAATGGCTGAGTGGGGGCAAGATCCTGCCCGAGTGAGCTGTTTTGGGAACCCACAGAGCAGGAGGTTTCAGGGCATCAATCTGGAGGGAGCTGCACAAAGAGATAAATAGCTCAAAGTAAAACTGTGAGATTCTCGCCCCTGTGGCTGGAAATGGTGGAAGGCTAAGCCCCACCCTCAAGGCAAAAAGCCACTGTGAGCCCTGACTCCCACTGGTAACCCAGTGGGAGGGAGCATTCTTTGAGAGTGGGAGGGTTCTGGTGAAGGGTGGAGAAGGATTTCTTTTCTGTGGGTTTGGTTGCCTGGACCCCCTTTGAACTTTGGGAAGCATACCAGCTGGCTCAAGGTGGCACCAGGAAGAAGGCAGAGGTGAATCTTCTGAAGCAGCCTGATTTACCTAACTGCCCTGGGATAAAGAACCTTGGCCTGGCAGAGGGTAGAGTCAGACAATTGACTAGTCCTGTGCTGAAAGCTATCAAATTTTCAACTCCCCTAAGGGAGGTGAGCAGTAGGAAGAGCTTAATAAGCTTCCAAGAGCCTATTTAGGGTCACCTGGGAGGAGGGGGTGGTCTGGAAGAAGGTTGAGAGTAATTTTTCTGCAGTGAGTTTAGTCACCAGGGTCCCAGTTGAATTTCAGAAGGGAACTCAAACTGACCGAGAGGAGAGGGGGGGACTGCTCACACAGGCTATTGTTCCTCATGCCCTGGGATAGAAAGCAATAAGAATAGAAGGGGGGAAGGGACAGACAGGCTCCTAATCAGCAGGAATCTACCCAACTGCTAAGAGTCAAACCTGCCTGAGGATAAGTGACAGGATAGCTTTTTGAAGAGCTAACTGACCCAATGAGAAAGTTTAGCTCAGTGGAGGAGTTTCTGCTTCAAATATATGAGGTCCCAGGTTCAATTCCCAGCTCCTCTTAAAGTAGTGTTCCAACGAGATATCAAACATCCAGCTGATAGTTTAGGACAGGGAAAACACATTCATAATTTTTACATTAGCTTTTCTTGGGTTTCTTATTTTTCTTTAAAAAAAGTTATTTTTTTAAAAAATCTTAACTTAGTTTACTTGCTGAAACATGCTTCAAAGTCTGCAGAGGGCAGGTTGCAAGGTAATTGATTGATGAACAATGGCAGCCTGAGAAGCTCCTCAGGGGCTCAAGAGGGAAAGCTGTTTTTCCTTAGTTTGTGTTTGACTGCTTGCTTGTGTGTTTGTTTGTTTTTCCTTTCCTCTTCTTCCCCTCCCCTTTTAAAATTAGGTATTACTGGGTTGTTTCTTGTTTGCTGTGTTTCCTCTTCCTTGATTTCCCCTTTTCGATGCATACCAATTTTGTCGACCAACGCTATCACTTTTCCTTCCTTCATCTTTCTATCTTCCACTTTCTGTTGTTGTTCTTACCTTCCACCCCTCTTTGTTTGGCCCTAAATTTTTCTGGTTTTTATTTCCATCTCATCTATTCTGTTTTCTTTCTTTCATTAACTTTTATACTTTGTGTCTCTTCTTCTCTCTTTCCCTCTCTCATTTTGGCCTTTTAATTCACTCTGTATATTTTTCTTTATTCAGTTTCCCATTTCACTGTTGGTACTCCACTTTTTAATTCTTATTACTCTACACTGCTTACATGAATTAAATATTCATTTTACAGGTCTTATATGGTTCCACTTCTAGCTTTTACTATTATTATTGCTCTTATCCTTTTTCTTTCCTGTCCTCTTTCACTTTCTCTGACCCTAATCTTTTTCCTTCAAGGGAACATAGACAAAAGCAAGGAAACAGAATAAGAGGAAGAAAGTGTCAAAGAGAAAACTTAACACACACACACAAACACCAACTAAATAAAACCCTAGATTAGAGAAAGAAGCTAATAAACTGAATAAACCCATCAAGATAAAAAGATGACCAGACATCAATAAAAAAATTAGAAACCAGATTAAGAAACAAAAAGACATCGCCCAGTCCAATGAACAAACTAAAAACCATGAAGAAATGCAGAATATTGAACAACTATTCAAAGCTGTCAAAACAAATATCATGGACCAACTTAATGAAATGAGGGAAGAGATTAAGGATATTAAGAAGACACTGCGGGGGGCAGATGTGGCTCAACTGGTTGGGCATCCGTCTCCCATATGGAGGTCCCTGGGTTCGATCCCCAGGACCTCCCGGTAAAATTAAAAAAAAAAAAAAAAAAAAAAGAAGACACTGGGAGAACATACTGAAGAATTGTAGACATACATAAAAAGATAATGGATATTATGGTGATGAATGGCACAATCCAAGAAATCAAAAAGACACTGAAAACACAAAACAGTAGATTTGAAAAGACAGAAACAGATAGTAGGACAGATATATAAAAAGCTAGAAAAAAATCCAGCAGGAACTTAGGGATCTGAACAACAACGCAAAAATGCACAAACATATGCATTATAGGCATCCTAGAGGGAGAAGAGAAGGGAAAAGGGACAGAAGGAGTGTTGGAGGAAATAATGGCTGAAAACTTTCCAACCCTACTGAGGGAGATAGATGTACATGTCCAGGAAGTGAAGTGCACCACAAACAGTATGAATTCCAAAAGGCCTACTCCAATACATATACTTATCAAACTGTCCAATGCTCAAGACAAAGAGAAACAACTGAAAGCAGCAAGAGAAAAGAGGAACCATCACATACAAGGGAAGCTCAATAAGATTAAGTGCTGATTTCTCATCTGAAACCATGGAGGCAAGGAGGCAGTGGTCTGACATAGGTAAATTACAAAAAGAAAAAAAACTCCCAGCCAAGAATTCTTTATCCAGCAAAGCTGGCATTCAAAAATAACAGAGTTCAAAATATTCAGAGATAAACAGAAATTAAGAGAGTATGCCAATAAGAATACTGCCCTTCAAGAAATAATAAAGGGAGTTCTGCAGGCTTAAAGGAAAAAAACAGGAGAGATAGAGTTTGAGGAGAGTGTAAGAACAACTAAAAAGACAAAAAGAGAAATAAAAACAACATATGACATATATAAACCCAAAGAAAATATGGCTAATGTAAATAATTCCTTGAGAGCAATAACACTGAATGTTAATGGATTAAACTCACCAGTCAAAAGACACAGATTGGCAGAATGGAGAAGGAAATATGACCCATCTATATGCTGTCTACAAGAAACCCACCTTCGATGAGGGATTCAAGAAGGCTGAAAGTGAATGGCTGGAAAACAATCTTACAAGCAAACAATAACCAAAAAAAAAGGGCAGGAGTAGCTATACTAATATCAGCCAAAATAGACTTTAAATGCAAAACTATTGTAGGAGACAAAGACGGACACCATATTTTAGTAAAAGGGGTAATTTTTCAAGAAGAAAGAACAATCATAACAAGTTATGCACTTAACTGGGTCACCTCAAAATACATGAGGCAAACACCTGAAAAACTAAGTGGAGAAATAGATCCCCTACAATTATAGTGGGAGATTTTAATATACTGTTATCACCATTAGGCAGAACATCACAACAGAAAATCAAAGAAACAAAGACTTTGAATAATACATTAAAGTATCTGGACCTAATAGGCATATACAGAATACTACACCCAAATATAGTGGGATATGCATTCTTCTTGAGTGCACATGGATCATTCTCTAAGATAGAACACATGCTGTGCCACAGAAAAATTCTCAATGAATTTAGAAAGATTGAAATTATACATAGTAATTACTCTGACCACAACGGATTGAGGCAGGAAATCAGTAGGGCTTAGAGAACCAGATTAGGCACAAATATATGGAATTTAAAAAACACACACTTAGACAAACAGTGGGTTAAAGAGGAAATACAAAAGAAATCAATAATTACCTTGACATGAATGAAAATGATAACATATCAAAACTCATGCAATGCAGCAAAAGCTGTATTGAGAGGGAAATTCATTGCCATAAATGCATATATCAAAAAATAAGAAAGAACTAAAATTGAAGACCTAACTGCACACCTGGAAGAATTAGAAAAAGAACAACAAACTAACCCCAAAGGAAGTAGAAAGAAGGAAATAACAAAATTTGGAGAAAACTAAATGAAATAAAAAATAAGAAAGCACTAGAAAAAATAAACAAAAGCAAAATCTAGTTCTCTGAGAAGATCAATAAAATTGATAAACACTTATCTAGTCTAACAAAGTAAAAAAGAGAGAAGATGCAAAAACACAAAATAAGAAATGAGGGAGGGGATACCACCTTTGACACCACAGAAACAAAGTGTATCATAAGAGGATAATTTGAAAAATTATATGCCAACAAGAAGGATAATTTAGAGGAAATGGTCAAATTCCTAGAAACTCACAAGCAGCCTACATTGAAGAAAGAAGAAATTGATGAACTCAGCAGACCAATCACAAGTAAAGAGATAGAATTAGTCATCAAAAACTTCTCAACTAAGGAGAGCCCAGGATTCACACAGGTGAATTCTACTAAACACCCCAGAATGAACTAATACCAATCCTCCTTAAACTCTTTCAACAATAGAAGTAGAAGGAACATTGCCTAATATATTCTATGATGCCAACATTACCCGAATACCAAAGCCAAACAAAGATGCCACAAGAATGGAAAATTACAGTCCAATCTCTCTAATGAAGCTAGAAGCTAAAATCCTCAACAAAATACTTGCTAATCGTATTCAACAACGCATCATCAAACGAATTATACACCATGACCAGGTGAGTTTCACCCCAGATATGCAAGGATGGTTTAATATAAGAAAATCAATCAATGCAGTACACCATATAAACAGATTGAAAGAAAAAAATCACATGATAATCTCTATAGATGCAGAAAAAGCATTAGACAAAATACAGCACCATTTCTTGATTTAAAAAATACTGCAAAAGATAGGAATAGAAGGAAACTTTCTGAACATGATAAAGGGTATATATGAAAACTCACAGCTAACATCATATTCAATGGTTAAATCCTAAAAGGTTTACCTTTAAGATTGGGAAAAAGACAAAGATGTCCAGTATCACTGCTCTTATTTAACATTATGTTAGAAGTACTTGCTCAAGCACTACAGAAGAAAGAGATTCAAAAGGCATCCAGATTGGAAAGGAAGAAGTAAAAATTTCACTATTTACAGATGACATGATTCTATACATAGAAAGCCCTGAGAAATCTACAACAAAGCTTCTAGAATCGCCATTGCCCCTGCACTTGGGGTATTGTTGCTATTCCATTAGAGAATGTGGCAGAGCTCCCCAGGATGAGAATTCATTAATCTTTCAGTTGTTGTGTGACTCTCCACCCACTGTGGCAATGCTCCATGAATTTGAACATATACATTACATGTATGACCAGGTGAAGTTCCTCCCATTTATCCCCCATCACTGACTCCTCACCCCATTGATCCTCCCCTGCCATAGTTGTAATCCTTCTGTGATCCAAAACTTCAAAAATGAAGCCAAGAATATTGCCAAATACGATTAATAGGAAAATGAAATGATAATGATAGATTTAAACATAAGAAATAAAATACATAATAATTTAGAGAAACTAAAACTAAAATAAAGTAAAAAAGATTGGGGTATTAAAAAATGAAAAAACATTGAATAAACAAAGTAAAATAAAATAAAATAATTTTTTGACTTTTTCTTTTCATCACTGTAATATCAGTTGTCCTGTATATACAGTGGCATTTTCTTCCATTTCTTCCCCATTGTCTTTCTTTTCTTTAACATTGTCTAAAAAGAAGTTTTAGGTCACAGTAAGGCTACATACAGATTATAGGGACCTCCCATATGCCCAATATCCTCCCCCTTGTCCCCCTGCCTTATTAATAATCTTTGTGGATGGTACATTTGTTACAATTGATGTATAAATATTGAAACATAGTTACCAATCATAAGCAATGGTTGATATTATGGTTTGCCATACACTGTTATAATTTTTTTATGAAATTTAACATGGCCTGCATCCATCATTGCATGATCCTGCAGAACACATCCATTGCCCCCAAATACCTCCTCTTCAGTCTCTTCTATTCCTCCCTCCCCCTCCCCTTGGGGTCCACAGAGATCACCAGGCTTCACTCCTTGAAGGACAAGATTCTTAAATACTTGCAACAACGCTGAGGGCTGAACACGTTAGTCTGTCATACCCTATTAGGAACTGCCCATGCTCTCAAGAGACACAACCCCCTCTGTTTGAGAACATATCAGGCCTTTCCAGCATGGGAGTCCAACTCCTTCCCACTCATTATATGGGTCTCCCCTCACTGATGCAGCACACTATGACAAAATGATCAGTTGCACATTTTCTAGAAGACTGTCCCAGGTGCACCCTGTCCCAAATGCCCCACCCCCATTCAACATCCTAAATCGGTAATGCTTCCTTGTCATATTCCCAATAGAGTTTTCTCAACATTGTAGTTTCACCTACGTACCCACCTACCCCAGTGTTCACCTATTTCCTCCCCCAACCCTCCTCCCAGTTCCTTGGACCATCCAACCCATACTCCCCAACCTACCCCCCTGTCAAGCTTGCACTGCCCAACCCTATAGTATCCCTACACCCCGGTCATATCTCTTCACTGCACAACTACTCACTTCTACCTTATCATAGATTTCGTCCATATGGGCATTGGTTCACAACCTTTTTCTCCCTTCCTATTTCCTGTAAACCTATCTTCCAGACTCTAGCTCTCTGAGTCAGTGCGATTTGCTTAATTCATATCAGAGAGGTCATGTAATGTTTGTCCTTCAATGTCTGGTTTCTTTCACTTAACATAAGGTCCTCAAGATTCATCCATGTTATCGCATGTGTTAGTACTGTATTCCTTCTTTCAGCTGAGTATTATTCCATTGTACGTATATACCACATTTTGTTTATCCATTCATCTGTTGATGGGCATTTGGGTTGATTCCAACTTTTTGGCAATAGTGAATAGTGAATGACCATTGGTGTGTATATATCTGCTCATGTCCTTGCTTTCAATTCTTCTGGGCTTATTCCAAGCAGTGGAATTGCTGGGTCATATGGCAGGTCTATATTTAGTTTTTTTAAGAACCACAAAACTGTCCTCCACAATGGCTGGACCATTTTACATTCCCATGAGCAGTGAATGAGTGTTGTCATTCCTCCACATCCTCTCCAACACTTGTAATCCTGTTTTTTTAATGGCCGCCAGTCTAGTGGTTGTAAGATGGTATCTCATTGTAGTTTTGATTTGCATTTCCATAATAACTAGTGATGTTGAGCATCTTTTCATATGCTTTTTAGCCATTTGTATTTCTTCTTTGGAAAAGTATCTGTTCAGATCACTTGCCCATTTTTAAAAGGGGTAGTCTTTTTATTTTCAAGATATAGGATTTCATTATATATGCTGGATATTAGGATCCTATCAGATATATGGTTGCCAACTATTTTCTCCCATTGGGTAGGCTGTCTTTTCACTTTCTTGACAAACTCATTTTAGGTGCAAATTTTTAATTTTGAGAAGGTCCCATTTACCTATTTTTTCTTTCACTGCTCGTGCTTTGGGTATGAAGTTCATGAAGCTATTTCCTATTACAAGGTCCTGTAGATGCTTCCCTACATTATCTTCCCAGGTCTTTATGGTCTTGGCTCTTATATTTAGATCTTCGATCCATCTTGAGTTAATTTTTGTATATGGTGGGAGATGGTGTTCCTCTCTCATTCTATTGGATATGGATATCCAGTTCTTCAAGCACTATTTTTTGAAGAGGTCACTCTCTCCCAGTTGAGTGGGCTTGGTGGCCTTGTTGAATATCAGATAACTGTATATGCAAGGATGTATATCGAAGCTCTCAGTTTTGTTCCATTGTCTATCCTTGTGGCAATACCATGCAGTTGTGACTGCTGTAGCTTTATCGTATGTTTAAAAGTCTGGTAATGTGATTCCTTCAATTTCATTATTCTTTTTCAATATATCTTTGGCTATTTGGGGCCTTTTGCCCTTCCAAATAAATTTTGTAGTTAGTTTTTCCCATTCAATGAAAAATGTCATGTTGACTTTTATTAGAATTGCATTAAATCTGTAAATTAATTTGGGTAGGATAGACATCTTAATGATGTTTAGTCTTCCTATAAATCTACAGGGAATATTTTTCCATTTATTTAATTCTTCTTTGATTTCCTTTTACAATGTTGTGTAGTTTTCTGTGTATAAGTCATTTTCATTTTTACTTAAAATTATTTCTAGGTATTTGATTCTTTTAGATACTATTGTAAATGGTATTTTTTCTTGATTTTCTCCTCAGATTGTTCATTACTGGTGTACAGATATAAATATATCTGTAAGAAATAAAAATCTATGACCAGAGAAAAGGAAAGAGACAAGAAGACACAAAGAATAATAGTAATGATAATAGTGAAAGGTAAGAGAGCAACCATACAAGACTTAGGAAACTGAAGAATTACTACGAGTAAGAAGCATAGAGGAATAAGATTAAGAAAGTGGAACAGAAACAATGAAACAAGAAACAGAACAGAGAAAAAAGTATATAGAATGAATTAAAAGGCTGGAACAGCAAGAAGAGGGGAAAAGAAAAGAGAAGAGAAAGAAAAAAGTAAAAAAGATAAAGTAAGAGAAAAAAGAAAGCAGGAGAAATACAAACAATATAAATTGGAGACCAAATAAAAGAGGTGGAATGAAAGAACAACAACGGAAAACAAAAGATATAAAGATGAAGGAGTGAAAATTAATAACATAGGTAGAATAGATCAATAACCAAATGAAAAAAAGGAAAATAAACAAGCAGAGAAACAAAAAAATAGGATACAAAACAAGCAAGAAACAAGACAGTGGCGACTCATGTTTTTTAAAAAAAGGAGACAGAAAAAAAGAAAATAATAAACACAGAATAACAGCCTTTTCTCTTAGATCCCTAAGGATCTTCTCAGGCTGCTGGTGTTCCTTAGTCACTCACCCTGCAGCCTGCCCTCTACAGGTTTTGAACTGGGTTTTAGTGAATAAAATAAGGGAAATAAAAGAAGACGAACTTTAAAAAAAAAAAAAAAGTTCCAAAGAAAGCTAATACAAAGAAAATGTCTATATGTTCCCTGTCATAAAGTTTCAGCTTGATGCCTGATAACCTGGCGAATCACTTCTCACAGAAGAGCCAGGAATCATACCAGGGACCTCATACATGCTAGGCAAGAATTCTTCCACTGCGATATCCTGCCTCCTTGGGTTAATTAGCCTTTCAGCAGTCTATCTGCCCCTTTTCCTTTGGGCAGCTTAGATCCCCTGCAGTCAGCTGGAGTGGTGCTGATCACCACCTGTCTCTGCCTCCTCACTGATGTAGGTGGCTGGGCATGACTGCCTGCCTGAGGCAATGCCCTCCCCTCTCCCTGTCGAGCTGGGGTCCCTTCTGATATTTAAGGGGGGGCCAGCTGGCTAAACTTACCACAATGACTCCGCCTCCCAGACCCCTCTTCCTCATAGGTAATCTGCCATCACACTCCCATTTGGAGCAGGGGGCTAGGGTCTCCACCTGAGGGATTTCCCCTTCCAGCCACTGAGGTAAATAACCTATGATTAATCCTGGCTTCCCTCTGTCCAGTACCGTCCTAGATGACTCAGAGGACCTTCTCATGGAGGTGGACATCTGCTCTACTCTCAGGTAGACACAATTCGCCAGGAATTTTACCCTCAACTTAATATCTCGGTGGTGGGAGAGGGGAGCCCTTCCCAGCAGCCAGGAGGTTTAATAACTCACGATTACTTGTTTTGGCTTCTTGTCTCTGACTCTCACTCTTTTGGGAGTTGGTAAGCAGTGTCCTGGTTTGCTGTGCCCGAAAACCGGTTCCCATGGCAGCCTCTGGCTTTATCTTTGTTGTTTTAGTGAGTGTTAATCCTTATCTGCCTAACCTGTCAGCCATGTTCCCCGGTATGCAGCTATTGATCTGACAAATGTTTTTTTTTCAATTGTCATTAGTAAGGACCACCAGAAACAGTTTCTTTTCAGCTGGCAAGGCCAGCAATATACCTTCACTCTCCTGCCTCAGGGCTGTATCAACTGTCCGGCCCTATGTCATAATATTGTCTACAGGGAACTTGATCATCTCTCCCTCCCTCAGGACATCACACTGGTTCATTATATTGATCATATCATGCTGATTGCACCTAGTGAATAAGAAGTAGCAATTACTCTAGACTTATTGTTGAGGCATTTGCATGAGAGAGGATGGGTGATACATCCAACAAAAGTACAGGATACTTGCACCTTTGTGAAATTTCTAGGTGTCCAATGGTGTGGAGATATTAAGATATCCATTCTAAAGTGAAGGACACACTGTTGCATCTGGCCTCTCCTGTGACCAAAAAAAGGCAGAATACTTAGTTGATCTCTTTGGATATTCGAGACAACATATTCTTCATCTGGGCATGCTACTCAAGCCCATTTACTGAGTGACCAGAAAAGCTGCTAGTTTTGAGTGGGGACTGGAACAAGAGGACTTGTGACAGGTCCAGGCTGCTGTGCAAGCTGTACTGTCACTTGGACCATATGATCCAGCAGATCCAATTGTAATGGAAGTGTCAGTGGTGAATAAATATGCCATTTGGTGTCTTTGGCATACTCTTATAGGAGAATCACAATGCAGACCCTTAGGATTTTTGAGCAAATCCCGGTCATCCTATGCAGATAATTACACTCCTTCTGAGAAACAGCTATTGGTCTGCTACTTGGCCTTACTAAAGACTGAACTGTTAACCTTGGGACACCAAATTACCAGGAGACCTGAGTTGCCTATCATGTCTGGATATTATCTGACCCACCAAAACACAGTTAGGTGTGAACAGCAGCACTCCATCCTAAAATGGAAATGATATATATGAGATAGGGCTTGAGAAGGTCCTGAAGGCACAATTAAGTTACATGAGGAAGTGGCCAAAGTGCCCATGGTCACCACTCCTGCCACATTATGTTCTCTTCCCCAGCCCAAAACTATGGACTCTTGGGGAGTTCCTTAAAATCTGTTAAATGAGGAAGAATAACCTCGGGTCTGGGTTGCAGATGGTTCTTCATGATATGCAGGTAACACTCGAAAGTTGAAAGCTGCAAAATGCAACTCCTTTCTGGGACTTCCTTGAAGGACAGTAGTGAGGGCAAATCCTCCCAGTGGGCATAACTTTGAGCAGTGAACCTGGTTGTTCATTTTCATTGGAAGGTAAAATGGCCAGAGGTGCATTTGTACACTGATTCATTGGCTGTTGCCAAAGTTTTGGCTGGATGGTTAGGGACTTGGAAGGAACATGATTGGAAAATTGGTGACAAAGAATTCTGGGGAAGAGGTATGTGGATAGAACTTTCTGAGTGGGTGAAAAACATGAAAATATTTTTGTTCCATGCAAATGCTCACCAGTGAGTGGCTTCAGCAAAGGAAGATTATAATAATCAATTAGATAAGATGACCTGCTCAGTGGTTAACACTCAGTCAATTTCCCCAGCCACTCCTGTCATTGCCCAATGGGCGCATGAACAAAGGGGCCATGGAGGTAAGGATGGAGGTTATGCATGGGCTCAGCAGCATGGACTTCCCCTCTCCAAGGCCGACTTTGCTACAACCACTGCTGAAAGCCCAATTTGCCAGCAGCTCAGACCCACACTCAGCCCCTTATATGGCATCATTCCCTGAGGTAATCAACCTGCCAGTTGGTGGCAGGTTGATTACAATGGACCACTTCAATTAAGTAAAACATAGTGTTTTGTTCTAACTGGAATAGACACATAATCTGTATAATCTTACTGTGTTCCCCGTCATCCTGAAGCAGCTGGATTGATAGACTGGTGGAATGTCCTTTTGAAGACTCAATTACGGTGCCAGCTAAGTACCAATACCTTGCAGACTGGGACTGTGTTCCCCAGGAGGCTGTGTATGCTCTAAATCAGCATCCACTCCATGGTGATGTTTCACCCATAGCCAGGATTCACAGGTCCAGGAATCAAGGGGTGGAAATAGTAGTGGTCCCACTCACTATTATCCCTAGTGGTTCACTAGAATAAGTTTTGTTTCCTTTCTCTACAACCTTAAGCTCTGCTGGTCTACAAGTCTGTTTCAAAAAGAGGAGTGCTTCCACCAGGAGACACAAAAATGATTCCATTGAACTGGAAGTTAAGAATTCCTCTGGCCACTTTGGGCTCCTCATGCTTCTAAATCAGCAGGCAAAGAAGGGAATTACAGAACTGGCTGGGGTGATTGATGCTGAGTATCAAGTTGAAATAGGACTGCACTTACATAATGGAGTGTATGACAGGATTCTCTAGGGAAACAGAATCAACAGGAGATCTCTGTAAATAGTATGAGATTTTATAAGTCTCTTACATGACCATGGGGATGCACAAGTCCAGGTTCTGCAGGCAGGCTTCAAACCAAGGGTTCCAATGAAAGTCTAATGAAAGTCCTTAATGAGTTTCCAAGAGACATTGGCTGTCCAAAGACAAGCTGGGAAATTCTCTCTGAATGCTGAAATCACTTCCCCTTTTCAGGCCTTCAACTGATTGGATAAAATATCACTCATTGCTATGGCAGTCTCCCTGGTTGATCGTAGACATAATCAGCCATCTATGCAGTAAACTCACTGATGACTAAAGCCCATAAATGTCATTGTATTACAATTAGCCCAGTTCTTGCTTGACCAAACAACTGGGCACAATTACCTAACCGAGTTGACACATTAACCTAACCATCACATGGAGGTAAAGAAGAGTTTGCCTGGAATACAGGAAATCCCCTAATGCTTCTCTTAGTAAAAATATTACCATGCCCTGTGAGTAAAGTCAATAGAAAATTGCAACAACCCGATCCAGGCAACAATCCAATAGCCCAGAAACTTAAGGAAAGAAATTTTGGGTTACCCCACCAGGCAAATAACAATGACCAACTTAGGTGCTTGCTGAAGGTAAAGGGAATATGGAATGGGCAATAGAAGAAGGTAGTGATAAATACAAACTTTGACCACATGACCAGTTACAGAAACAAGAACTGTAATGGTCATGAATATGTCTTCCTTGTTTTGTTATGAGTATGTTTGTATATATACATAAAACAATTAATTTTGTTTTCTTCTCTAAACTTTCTCTTTATCATATGACATAAATTGTATTAGTTTCATGTTGTAGTATTTAAGGATGTCAAGTTTAAAAGTGAATATTACCCAAGGACTTGCACCCTATTCTGGGGGATTTAGTACATTTTCAGTTGTACACAGGACAGTTGAATATTTTTATGTGAATATATATATCTGTTGTTTTTATTTTAAGACTAAGTATGGTTTAAGGTTTTGTGTATCACTGCCAAGTTGACAAGGGGTGTAATGTGATGGTTAGGCTCATGTGTGAACAACATATGATGGTGCCCAGTTGTTCAGTCAAACAAGCACTTGGCTAATTGTAATACAAGGGCATTTGATGGACTTTAATCATCAGTGAGTTGATTGCATAGATGGTTGGTTACATGTACAATCAACTGAAGTGCTTGCTGTTAGCAATGAGTAATGTCTCATCCAATCAGTTGAAGGCCTTAAAAGGGGAAGTGATTTCAGCATTCAGAGAGAAAGAACTCCCATCTCTACTTCAGACGAGTGTCTCCTGCAGAATTCATCAAGGACTTCATTGGAGGCCCTGGTTTTCAGCTTTCCCTATGGAATTTGGAATTGTGATCCCCACAGTAGTGTGAGACGATTTTATAAAATCTCATACTATTTATAGATATCTCCTGCCAGTTCCGTTTCCCTAGAGGACCCCGACTAATACAACTACTAATTTTTGATGTGGCTTGTTAAACAGTGAAAGCTAACTGATATACTCTTCAAAGGAGTACCATACAACATATGTGCTTAGAATTAGATATGAGGGTTACATTTAGAGCAATAAGCAATCAAGGCCAATAAAGTGGCATTTCCTGTAGCTTTCACCCCATCCCCAAACACACCCAGAATTGGTCATTGATCCTGGGGAGAAAGAAGTGAAACAAGGGGAAAATATTCTGATTATGACTGAAGATTCAGCCTGAACTTACTGAGAAATTACTGCATTTAGTTGGACATGACTAACTTAAATTTTCTGCATTAGACAGAATTGTGGCTCAGAGGAAGATTTATTTTTCATGTCTGAGCCTGTGATCATGGAGGTTGTGCTTGCTACACTTGTATTTTTCTGTTAATGCTCAAGATTGCACTTGATTTATATGAATGATTATGCTAAGAGCCATGCATCATGCTCATGTAAAATATGAAGGACTGGACACCCAGTTTTGGAATTCTTCCCAAGGTGCAAGAAAGGGGCTACTTTCATGTGAGTCTGAGAAATATGAGGAAGTGTGAACACCCATAATTAGCTCTTATTGTTCCTGTTCCTTCAGCTTTGATATAATGGAGGAAAAAATAGAAAGGAAAAATATTCAAATTTTTCATAGGCCAAATTTATTGATATTAATATTTTAACACTACATGATACTGATTGCTTACTTGACTAAGCTCTTTATGTGCATTCACTCATTTAATCCTCACAACAACCGATGAGGTAATATATTATTTTCTCTATTTTACAGGCTAAGAAACTGATACTCAGAGATTAATGCAATGAATAAAATGGCTAAAATCCAGAACTGTCTGACTTCAGAGGAGTTTATTATATTTTGGCAAAACATTGCTTCTCAAATGCATGGAAGCACTTTAAAATTTATTGCTAGCAATGATTTTCCTTGCAAAAGAATACAAGTATTTAGAAGGGCTAGGAGAGTAAAATTAAGTGCTGAGAGACCTGTTACAATTTCATTTTGGGTCCCAGGACATTGGGCAGAGCAACGTTGAAAGAGGGGTCACTTTGGTACATTTGGTTAGATGCACTTACTCAAGCGGCTTACATAGAATATTGATGATGGCAGTGATTTCTGTTGAATTTGTCCTGGAGAAAGAATAGCCAAGGTTTTCTTTTAAAAATAATAGTGCTTTTCACTGAGTTGTCCCAATAATAGCTTTCTTGTAAAGAAAATTAAGAAGATATACAATCAGAGTAAGCACAGTTGTACTACAGATCTCCACCAATATCCAGGTAAGTACTAATTTCCAGCATTTAGGAATTAGTATATTTAATAAAATGTGCTCTGATTGTGGTTTTCTGGATATGAACATTAATTTAAAAAAAAATATTTGCAGGCAAAGAGATTCTCATCTGAAATAACTTCCTATTGTAGTCATGATATCTCTCAATCCCCACCCCCAGGTTCCAGCAAAGGCCATTGCAGGTACATTACTCCTTGCTTTCAATCCATTTTTTCTTAGGATATCTATCAGCATGACACTAAGCTTTGGCAGAGCTGTTAGAATCAATGCTACTTTCACATTCTTGAAGCCTGTGCTGGAGGTCAATATGATTTTGCCCTGTTGCACTGACCTCTTTGGCTATTAGGTCACTAGAGTCCCAACTGCCCCAACTGCTGCCAGATTTGCCCCCATACCAAAATGCAAAACAATACACAGCCACCCAATGGATTGGCTACATTTGTCCCCAGGATTTTGCCAGCAAAGTAAAGTATGTTTGTAAGGAAACATCTCACCTGGAGGCAGGAGCCAAAATGATTAGGCTGAAGGCTGAATACGGTAAGAAAACAATCTTCAGACAAAAAGAGATTGTGTCTGTGGAAGGACCTAGCTAGCAAGCCCATGCCAAGCATTTCTTTCCCTCCTTTTTACTTCCATTTTAAAATGAATGAATATGATGTAGGAAAAAATAGGAGTACATTTTTCCTTGACAAATTGAGCTATTTTGAAGATTGTCAGTCAACAATTAATTTAGTTTCTAAATTTTTGGTCAATTAAATCTTCTCTACAATTTTCTGAAATATTTGGTTCGCTAGCAGTCATGTCAATGCTCAAAAGACCACTTTGATATCTGTTCTAAAGTACAGTCCATTTTATCTTTTAATACCAGGCAAAATGCTTGATTCTGTAGGAGATTCTGCATCCTTTTAGAATATAATTTCTGAAATCTGAGATTTCATTTTAACTCCAAACAACCAAGTCATTAGTTCTTCATTGCTAAGGAAACCATTGTATATAAATTACCAATAAATACAGTAGATTGTAGGTACACTCTTGTTTAGCTTTTAGAAGGAATTGACAGATGAGCAACATTTCCTTTCTCCTTTCCTGCAGATGTCCCACTCCTAACAGTGAAAAGCAGAGAGCCTTCACCAATGTCTCTCAAAGTGTTCCTTCCACCTCTATCACCTTGATCCAGCCTTCATCATCTTGAACAATAACATACAAATTGTTCTTTCTATATCCAGGCACTTTTTTCCTGTATTTTATCTTCCACACTATGTGTCTGATTAATTTCTGAGCCAGATGCTTGTGTTCAAATCCCAGCTCTATCACTGACAAGCTGTGTGACCTTTGGCCAACTTACTTAACCCTTCTGTCTATATTTGGCCCCAGAATTTTGCCAGCAAAGTAAAGTGTGTCTCAGTTTCCTCCTGTGTAAGATGGAGATAATGATAATATCTATCTCATAAGTTTTATTGTGATCATTAAATAAGTTATTTCATTCAAAGCACTTATTACAGTGACTGACACATAATAAGAACTCAATAAATGTTAGCTTTTGCTAATTTTCTTAAAACACCACATTCCATACCACCATTTTCTCTTCCCACTTCAAACACCTCAATGATTCTTTACCAAACTCTTTCATCTTGCCTTCAGAACTTCCAGCAATATATAGTCCATTCCCATGTTTCCAAAGGCATCTCTCACAGTTGCCTTGGGAGGTTGTAGGGTATTGTGGCATGAATACTAGCTTGGGAATAATTCGTACCTGGGTTTGAATTTCAACTCAATTACTGCATAATCTTAAACTATTTGATAACCAGTCTTTTCTTTTATGAAATGCAGGCAATATATGTCAATCTCATGGGGATTCTTTAGAGAATTATACAAGACAACCTTTATAGATTCACCAAGCATAGTACCTCTCACTACAGTACGTGCTTAAAAATGTTATTTCCTTCCCAATTCCCTCATATTCTCTTTAGTCATGCTCATCTATTCATTATTTCCCAAATATGTGTGAATTCCCACCTTTTTATAATAACTCAAGCTTTCTTTAGCTTGCTGGACCAGCCTTGAAAAGTGGGATCAGATATACTACTCCCTGCTTAAAAGTCATGCCTATGGCCCCTTCTGAGAACTTCCCCTTCCCCATGGATCACCATCATGCTTTGTGACAAATCATGCTACCACCCAAGCCACAGCTGACTGGGCTTTACCCAAACTCAGTTATCCAAGTATCTGTTGGTGTTCTAGCCTAGGAGCTCTACTAAAAAGGATGCTCTAAACTTGATAGTGATAGCCCAGGACATTTAGATCATATCTGTTGTGGCATATGTATGAAAATCATATAGAGAGGGTCAGCAGATGATAGAGTGGGCAAGAGCCTAAAGACACACTAGGATATTATAATAATTAGAAGCCATAAATAAGCAGAAACCTTAAACTGGAGAGATAGCTGATTGAGAGAGAGAGAGACTATCAAGTCATTTATAACAGAGTAGGATACAGGTAGAGAGAGAAACACAGAGTCTAAGTGAATATAGTTCAAGATATGAGGTAATTTACCAGAGTTAAAAGTAACAGATGCTTAGTCTCTGGTTACTGGTTAGATTTCTTTTTGCAAGGCAATAAAGGCATTTATTTGGTGTCTTAGAATTTCAAATTGGGGAACACAGATTCAGGTAGAAACCCAAATAATGTCTTATCTTGACATTTTCAGGCAAAGTTTTACAAAGGAAAAGAAGATTACACAAATTTTTTGTGGTTGGTGGATATTTGGGGTACTCCAAGAGTTTTTCAGATTAGATAATTAACTGAGTTCTTTATCTTGTGGGTTTTTTGTGGTGTCCAAAAGTCCAATGTTTCTTAGGTTTTCAGGAACATTTTTGCTTAGGCTTTGCAAAATGTGGCAATTGGTAATATCTGGCTGAGATTTGCGTAAGAGTAACCTCCACAATGACTTCCTGAATCCATTTGAAATCTCTAAGCCATAGAAACTCTATTTTTAAAATTTCTTTTAATATTTTACACTTTTGATCAAGATCTTTCTCCAAAGCCATCGCTAATCAACATTTGGTATTAATCTCTTGGCACCAGAAAGGCTCATTCCTGGGAGTCCCCATGCAGGGGGGAAGGTAGTGAGTTTTTTTGCAGTGTTTGGCTTAGAGAGTGGTCACATTTGAGAAATAAGTAGGTTTTCAGGGGTGACTCTTAGGTATTAACTATAATTAAGTTTAGTTTTGTCATTATAGAAATAGGTTTCATAAGTGGAAGCTTCAAGATCCAGGGCTTGACACAGTAGCATGACTTGGGAGATAGTTGCGGCTGTTACTGTGTAATGAGACCATGAATGAGAGACATTGCAGTGGCTATAATAAGAAAAAGGATTAGCAAGATTCAAAATGTGCAACAAATCTGGTCTCTCCAGGATGCAAGATTTAGCTCACTAAATAAGTCCTAATCTTCAGGGTTACCTAGTTCATGCAAGATTTGAATATTCTTTTTGATGTCTTTAATGTTTAGTTGGTTTTCATAGAAGCATCATTGTTCTCTTAAGAGAGCACATATTCCACCTTGCTGAGCTGTAAGGATATTTAATATTCTGTCATTTTGAATGGCAACCTTTACTAGTTTATCTACCTAGAGCTGTAAGTTCTCTATTGCCTTGATGGTAGCATTAAAGGTGTCCTCAGAGCTCTAAATATGTCTCAAGGGGCTTTTACAATTTTTAAAATAAATTATTAATGTTGTTGCTTTATGGAAAAATCATATAAAAACACATCATTCACATATACCCTCTGTTTTTGACACTTTGCATTAGTGTAGTACATTTGTCAAACTGATGTAAGAATATTAAAATTGTACTATTAGCTATAATACATAGGTGTGTTTTTTCCACCTTGTATTAGTGTCAAACATCTATTATAATTCATGGAAGGATACTTTTATATTTCTACTATTAACTAGTCCATCATTTACAATAGGGTTCACTGTGTTATGCTGTGTTTTATCTTTTAATTTTTATTCTAGTAACATACATACGACTTAAAATTTCTCCTTTTAACAACAGTCACACATATAATTCAGTTCTTTTAATTACACTTACAATATTGTGCTACCACCACAATCATCCATTTCCAAAACTTTGCAATCAACCTAAATGGAAATTCTGTACAAATAAGCATTTACTACCCCTTCTCTATCCCCAACCCAGCCCCTGATAACTTATATTCTAGATTCTAACTCTATGAGTTTGCTTTTTCTAATTATTTTGAAACAGAAAAATCATATATTATTTGTTCTTTTGTGTCTGGCTTATTTCACTCATCATAATATCCTCAAGGCTCATCCATGTTGTTGTATGCATCAAGATTTCATTCATTTTTATTACTGAATAATATACCACATGCATATACCACATTTTGTATATCCAATCATCAGTTGATGGAATTTGAGTTGCTTCCATCTTTTGACAGTTGTGAATAATGCTGCATGAACATAAGTATGCAAATATCTGTTCAAGTCCCTGCTTTCAATTCTTGTCTGTATATACCTATTAGAGGAATTGGCAGGTCATATGGTAATTCTATACTTAGCTTTCTGAGGAACTGCCAAACTGTCTTCCACAGCAGCTGCACCATATTACTTTCCCACCAGTGATGAATGAATATTCCTATTTCTCTGCATCCTCTCCAACACTTGTAATTTTCTGATTTTTTAAAATAGTAGCCATTCTAATAGTTGTGGCTATATCTCATTGTGGTTTTGATTTGCATTTCCCTAATAGCTAATGATGTTGAGAATCTTTTCATGTGCTTTTTCAGCCATTTGTATATCCTCTTTGGAGAAATGTCTATTCAAGTCTTTCTCCCATTTTTTAATTAGGGTGTTTATGTTTTTATTGTTTAGGTGCAGAATTTCTTTATATACTCTGAATATTAAACCCTTAATAGATTTGTGGTTTCCAAATATTTTCTCCCATTGACTAGGTTGCCTTCCACATTCATGACAAAGTCCTTTGATATAAAAATGTTATTAATTTTGATGAGGTCACATTTATCTTTTTTTTTTTTTTCTTTCATTGCTTGGGCTTTGGGTGTAAAGTCTAAGTAACCATTGCCTACCACAAGGATCTGAAGATGCTTCTTTACATTTTCTTCTAGGAGTTTTACAGTGCCGGTTCTTATATTTAGGTCTTTGTTTCATTTTGAGTTAATTTTTGTGTATGGTATGAGATAGGGTTCCTCCTTCATTATTTTTCATGTGGATATCCAGTTCAACCTGCACCATTTGTTGAAGAGACTATAATTTCTAAATTGAGTAGACTTAGCATCTTTTTCAAAAATAAATGGATGGGAAGTGGATGTGGCTCAAGTGATTGAGCTCCTGTCTACCACATGGAAGGTCCTGGTTTCAGTTCCCAGTGCCTCCTAAAGAAAAGGAGCAAGACAGCATGCTGATATGATTGGCTGGCATAGCACGCTGATGCAATAAGATGACACAACAAGAGACACAAGGAGGAAAACATAATGAGAGACACAACAGAGAAGGAAGTGGAGGTGGCTCAAGCGCTTAGACATCTCCCTCCCACATGGGAAGTCCTGGGTTTGGTTCCCTGTGTCTCCTAAAAAAAAAAAAGGAAGTGAGCACACAACAAACAGACACAGTGAGGGGGTGGGGAGAAATAAATAAAAAAAATCTTAAAAAAAAAAATAAATGGGTATATGTGAAGGTTTATTTCTGAATTCTTAATTTGATTCTGTTGGTCTACAAACCTATCTTTGTGCCAGTACCATGCTGTTTTGAACACAGTAGCTTTGTAATAAGCTATGAGTCATGAAGTTTCATCATTTTTTTCTTTATTGGAGAAGTTGTGGGTTTTCTGAAAAATCATACATAAAATAGAGGATTCCCATATACCACCCCACCAATAACATCTTGCATTGGTGTGGAACACTTGTTACAAATGGTGACAACATATTTTTATAATTATATTATTAATTAAAGTCCATGGTTTAGTGGGGGTTCACTGTTTGTGTAGTGTAGTTCCATGGAACTTTTTGGTAAATTTTTATTCACTTACCATATATGCAATCTAACATTTCCTCCTTTAATCATATTCAGATATATATTTCAGGGTTGATAACTGCTTTCACAATGTTGCGCTACCATCATTGCCATCCATTATGAAAACATTTCCATCATCCCAAAGCGGAACCTTGTACATTTTAAGCCTCAACTTCCCATTCCTTATTCCCACCTCATCCTCTGGTAATCTATACTCCAGATTTGACCCTCTGAATTTGCTTCTTCTAATTGCTTTGAAACAGTGAGATCATGTATTATTTGCCCTTTTGTGTCTGGCTTATTTCACACAACATGATGTCTTAAAGGTTCATCTATGTTTTTGCATGTATGAGGACTTCAATTCTTTTTATGGCTTAATAATATTCCACTGTATATATATATGCCACATTTTATTTATCCATTCATCCATTGATAGACACTTGGGTTGCTACCATCTTTTGGAAATTGTGAATAGTGCTGCCATGAATATTGGTGTGCAAATATCTGTCTCTGCTTTCAATTCTTTGGGGATATATACCTAGTAGTCGGGGTTGCTCAGTCATATGGTAATTCTATACTTAGCTTTCTGAGGAACTGCCAAACTGTCTCCCAAAGAGGCTGCACAATTTTACATTCCCATCATCGATGAATGCATGTTCCTATTTCGCTGCATCCTCTCCATTATTTGTTAATTTATGTTTTTTGTTTTAAATAGCAGCCACTCTAATGGGTGTGAAATGATAGCTCACAGTGGTTTTGGTTTGCATTTCCCTGATGGCTGATGTTGCTGAGCATGTCTTTATGTATTTTATGGCAATTTATATATATATGTTTTTGGAGAAATATCTGTCCAAGACTTTTGCCCCATTTTTACTTGGGTTGTTTGTCTTTTTGTTGTTAAGTTGCAGGAATCCTCTATATATTCTGGATAGTAAACCTGTATCAGATATGTGATTTCCAAACATTTTCTCCCATTGTGTAGATTGTTGTTTTACTTTCATGAGAAAGACCTTAAATGAGGTGACTATTATTTCTCAATGGAATGGTCTTTGCCACCTTGCTAAAAATCACTTGGCCATAAATATGATGGATGATTTCTTATCTCTCAGTTCAGTTCCATTGATCTATATATCTGTCCTTATGACAGAACCAAGCAGTTTTGCTTGCTGTGGCTTTGTAATAAGAATTAAGATTGGGAAGTGTGAGTCTTCCAACTTCATTCTTCTTTTACAAGTTGGCTTTAAATATTTGAAGCCACTTACCCTTCCATATAAATTTGATGATTAGCTTTTCCTTTCTGTAAAGGAGGTTTTTGGAAGTTTGATTAAGATTGCATTGAAGGCGGCGGCGGCGGGCGCGGGGCGCGGGGCGCGGAAGTGGGAGCTCCCGGCCGAGCGGCGCCGGCCACACGAGCTCCGCTCTCTCTCGCTCACCACCGCATCAGGCGGCGGGCGCCCGCTCCCCGCGCCCGTCCGGCCTTCATGCTCTGCGTCCGGGCAAACCGCTCGCTTGCTCGTCTACCTCCAAACTTCGGTTCTCGCCTAGCAAAAAATGTGAGAGATTAGGATTTTTTTAATTAAAAAAAAAAAAAAAGATTGCATTGAATTTATAAATTGTTTTTGGTAGTATTGGCAGCTAAGTGATAATAAATCTTTGAGTCAATAATCCTGGAATATACTTTCATTTATTTTTAATTTCTTTAAACTATATTTTATAATTTTTGTGTACAAGTCCTTTATATCCATGGTTTAAATTATTCCCAGATATTTATTTGCTTCTTGTAGTTGCTATTGTGAGTGAAATTTTTTTCTTGGTATTGTGTTCTGATTGTTCATTACTTGTTTATAGAAAAATTCCTGGTCTTTTGGTGTTGATCTTGTACCTTGCCACTTTTTATATAGGATCACATCACATGCAAATAGGGAAAGTTTTACTTCTTCCTTTCCAATTTACATGCCTTTTATTTCATTCTCTTTCCTAATTGCTCTGGCAAAAACTGCCAGTACAATGTTGATGTTGAATAACAGTGGGGACAGTGGGCATACTTGTCTTGTTCCTGGTCTCAGAGGGAAAGTTGTCAGTTTTTCACCATTAAATAAGATATTAGCTGTGGGCTTTTCATATATGTCCTTTATCAGGTTGAAGAACTTTCCTTCTATTCCTAGTGTTCTAAGCATTTATTTTTTATCAAGAACAGGTGCTGTATTTTACCAAATGCCTTTTCTGCATCAATTGAGATGATCATGTGTTTTTTTCCCTTTATTCTGTTAATGTGGTGTATTACATGAATTGATTTTTATGTTGACTGAACCTTGAATATCAGGGATAAATCCCACTGGATCATAATATATAATTTTTTAATATGCTGTTGCATGAAGTTTGTTAGTTATTTGTTGAGAATTTTTACATTAATGGATTAAAAAATATTAATCTGTAATTTTCATTACTTGTGTTATCTTTATCTGGCTTTGGGATGAGGATGATGTTGATCTCATAAAATGAGTTAGGGAGTGTTCCCTCTTAAACATTTTGGAGGAGTTTAGGCAGAATTGGAGTTATGACTTCTTGGAATATTTGGTAGAATTCCTCTGTAAAGGCTTCTGGGCCGTGGCTTTTCGTTGCTGGGAGGTTTTTGATGACTGAGTCAATCTCTTTACTAGTAAATATTTTTTGAGATCTTCTGTTTCTTCTTGGGTCAATGTAGGTAGTTTGAGTGTTTTTAAGATCTTGTCTATTTCATCTAGGCTATCTAATTTATTGGTATACAGTTGTTCATAATATCATCTTATAGTCTTTTTTATTTCAGTGGGGTCAGTAATTATGTCCCCCTTTTACATAACTGATTTTCTCTTTTTTTTCTTTTTTTTTTTTTCTTTGCCTGTCTAGGTAAATGTTGGTCAGTTTTATTGATCTTTTCAAAGAACCATCTTTTGGTTTAGTTGATTCTATTTTTTAAAAAAATATATTTTTATTAGAATAGTTGTATGCTTACAAAGCAATCATGCCTAATGTGCAGAATTCTGATACATCACCCTTCCACCAACACCTTGCATTGTTGTGGAACATTTGTTACAGATTATGAAAAAATATGATCAGACTATTACCACTAACTATGGTCCACAGCATACCTTTGGTTTATTTTCCTATACACCCCCTATTATTGATAGCTGGAAAATATGCTTATTGCATTTTCTTCACTTAAGCAGCTTTGAAACTTCTAAAACTAATTTAACTGTTTTCTATTAATCTAATTTTAGTTTAATACTTTTTGCACTTAGTTACCTGAAGGATATTAACCAGACCTTCTCAAGTTTGCTTACAGGAATAAGATAACATCTCAAAGCAAAACCAGACAGAATGGTGTAAATCTGTAACTTTTTTCAAACACAAAATATTTGATATCCTTGAGCAATTATCTGAGAAAGGAATCGTGAAGACCTTACATCTACACTACTATATCTAAACTGTAGCTAATTAGCTGCTGAAATCAAGGACAATTTGGATGTACTTGGGATAACATAGGACTGAGAAACTGCACGTACCCTCCTCACAAGAGCTCTGGTATCACTTTTTTGTTTTGTTTCATTTTTTTCACTTCTTTTTCCCAGCTCCCTATCTTCTCTTCCACCTTTAAAAACTCTAGTTCCCATTCTCACTTTGAACTAGTTTTAGGAAGATTCCCCCAGTTCCTTGCTTGTACACTCACAGTAAATCACCTTCTCACTAAAAGACATGTTTGTCCTTTGTAGTGTGGGATTGGGTGGACCTGTCTATTGGAAATAACCATCCTTACAGTGATGCTATTAACACTATGTAATAGTATTGTACATTTGTTGTAGTTCATGAGAACACTCTCATATTGTACTGTTAACCACAATCCATCTTCCACCTCATGGTTCACTGTGTTATACAGTCTCATGCTTTGTACATTCTCATTAAGTTAAGTGGAATAATCCAGACAAAAAAAGGACAAATATTCTATGGTCTCACTAATATGAATTAAATATGAAGAATAAACACATGGAGTTAAAACCTAGACTATAGGTTACTAGGAGATCGGATGAAGACTGAAAAGGTATACTGATGCTTAATGTATGTAGAGCTTTCAATTAGCTTGACTGAAAAGTATGTAAATGGGTAGAGTTTATGGTAACTCTCGATTGTATTTTTTTTAATTGCTAATAAATAATCTTTATTTCCTTCTTTCTGCTTGCTGTGTATTTAGTTTGACCTTTTTCAGGCTATTCCATTTTTGAGGTTAGGTCCCTGACTTGAAGTCATTCTTCTTTTTTTAATATAAGCATTAAATGGTATACATCTATCAGCACTGCCATTGTTGCATACCATACATTTTGGTATTTTGTATTTTCATTTTCATTTGCCTCAAGATATTTCCTGATTTTGCTTCTGATTTCCTCTTTAACTTATTGGTTGATCAAGAGTACATTGTTTAATTTCCACTTATTTGTGAATTTTCTATGTTCCCTCTGTTATTGATTTCTAGCTTCATTACATTGTCTTCAGAGAATATACCTTGTATGTTTTCAATATTTTCAATATTTTTGAATTTATTGAGATTTGTTCTATGACCTATCATATGGTTGATCTTGGAGAATGATCCATGTGCTTCTGGAGAAGAATGTGTATCTTGTTTTCATTCAGCATAGTGTTCTATATACGTCCATTAGATCAAGTTACTTTAGTGTATCATTCAAGTCCTATACTTCCTTACTGATCTTCTGACTAGATGATCTATCCATTTTTGAGAGTGGTGTGTTAAAGTCTCCTACTCTTAATGTAGAACCATCAGTTTCTCCCTTCAAATCTGTCAGTATGTGCTTCATATATTTTGAAGCTATGCTGTTAAGTGCATATATATTTATAATCTTTACATCTTCCTCTTGAATTGCCCCCTTTATCAATATATAATGTCCATTTTGTCCATTGCAACTGTTTTTGAGTTAAAAATCTATTTTATTCAGTATTAGTACAGTCACCCCAGCTCTCTCTTGGTTACTAATTCCATTGGAATATATTTTTCCTTCATTTCACCCTCAACCTAGTTGTATCTTTGGCTTTAAGGTGAATCTCTTATAAATGGCATACAGTTGGGTCATGCTTTTTTACCCATTCTGCAAGTGTCTGCCTTTTGATTGGAAAATTTAATCCATTTACATTTTATTTTATTTTTTTTATTGTGGGTAAAAATCAAATTTTTCAAGATACAAACCAATATTTGTAAAACGATATATAAATATATATGCATATATGTGCATTTGCTTACATAAATGTTATTTTTATATATATATATATATATTTTTAAAGGTGCTTAGATTGCCTAAATGTTACACAGAAATTACAGGTATTCCCATGTTCCCCACCTCCCACACCTCCCATAACATCCCACATAAACATCTTTCATTAGTGTGGCATATCACCTGCAATGGATATACACATCCTGGGGCTTTGCCACTAAGCATAGACCACAGTTCACATCGTAGACCACACTATCTCCCACACAGTTCTTCATGGTATATGCTGATGTAAAATGGCCTATATCCGTTGCTGCAACGTCACTCAGGATAACCCCCAAGTCCTGAAAAAGCCCCTGTATTATAACTGCCCTTCCGCTCCCTGCCCCGAAAGTGTCTAGTGGCCACTGGCTCCACCTCACTGTTATAATTTCGTCTATTGCTTGAATCCCAACATGTCTACAACAGAATACCATTAAGTCCACTCTAGTGCATAGCTCTTCCCCCAATCCTGAGGAGACTTGGATGGTGATGTCCACTCCACCTCCAAGTGACATTTAAAGTTAATAATAATACAGGACTTTCTTCTGTCATTTTGCTATTTAGCCATTGTATGTCTTGTAATTTTTCTCTCCTTTACTTCCATTAAAACTTTCCTTTCCATATATTTGCTTTTTGAATTGTAACATATTGAGTGCATCCTCATTTCTATGTGGATATAGTTTTTCATCTAATTTCCTTGTTCTTACCATGGATAAAATTTATCCATCATATTGGATAAATATAATCAAATATGATCAGATTTGACAATCATATTTGGTTTGATGCCAACTTAACTTCAATAGCATGCATATATTCCCCTCTTCCCTCACCATTTTTTGTGCTTGTTATCACTTATATCTTTATATATTGTATATCCAAAACCATATATTTATCATTACTGTTTATACATTTTCATTTTAGCACCTATAGGAAGTAAGAAGTGAAGTTACACACAAAACAATACAATAAAATAATACTGGCATTTATACTTACTCAAATGGTTACCTTTACTCCAGGTCTGTATTTCTTTATACTGCTTTGAACCACTGGCCTATTTTCCTTTCTTTTCAATTTGAAAAACTACCTTTAGCATTGTTTGTAGGGCACATCTAATGGTGAAGACCTCCCTCAGCTTTTGTTTAGCTAATAATTCTTAATCTCTCCTTAGTTTTTGACAGCGACCCTTGCAGGATAGAAAATTCTTGTTTTGCAGTTGTTTTCCTTTGACAATTTAAGTATTTCAACTCACTCCTTCTTTCCTCCATGATTTCTGATGAGAAATTGTCACTCAATCTAATTGGGACTTCATGTTGCTTTTTTCTTGCAGCTTTCAGAGCTCTCGCCTTTTCTTTGCATTTGATTTTATAATCAATATACAATGGGTGTATTTTTCATGTTTACCTTGTTTGGTGTTTTCTGAGATTCTTGGATGTGCCTGCTCTTATCTTTTTCTAAGTTTGGGAAATTCTTTATTCATTATTCATTTGACTATTCCTTCTACTCCTTTCCCTCTTTCTTCTTCTTCTAGGACCCCCATAATGCATATATTGATGCAACTTGATGGTGTCCCAGAGGTGTCTTAGGCTAATTTTCACTATTAATATTTCCTTGTTTCTTTCTTCTCCTTAGCTAGACTCATTCCATGTGTCTTGCTTCAAGTTCACTGAGTTTTTCTTCTGCCTGCTCCAATCTTCTCTTGAAATGCTAGTGGACATTTTTCATTTCAGCTATTGTGGTCTTCAACCCCAACAGTTCTGATTAGTTCCTTTATAAAATTTCTATCTGTTTACTTAGATTCTCATATTGTCCATTCATTGTTTTCTTGATATCCTTTGGTTCTTTCTCTGTAGTTTACTTTATCTCCTTGAGCATTTGAAAGATCATTTTGTAAGGATTTGCTTGGTATGTCCACATTCTTAGCTTCTACATTGCTGTTTTCTCTATTTGTGTCCTCTTCCCTTGGATGGCCCATCAAATCTTGTTTCTTTGTTTATCCTATAGTATTTTGTTGCACACTGTAATTTTTAAAATAATAACTTTAAAAAATATACTTAGATTACATAAATGTTACACAAAAAATGTAGGGATTCCCATATGCCCCACTCCCCACACCTCCCACACCCTCCCACATAAACATCCTTTGTTAGTGTGGCACATTCATTGCAATTGATAAACACATCCTGGGGCATTGCCACTAAGCATGGACCATAGTTCATATTGTAGTCTACATTCTATCCCACACAGTTCTACATTGTTATGTGATGATATAAAATGTCCTATAGCTGTCGTTGCAATGTCATTGAGGATGATTCCCAAGTCCTGAAAAAGCCCCCATATTACAACTGTATTTCCCTCTCCCTTCCCCCAGAGCCACTGTACTTTTTATTTTTATTTATTTATTTTTAAAGATTTTATTTATTTATTCATTTATCCCCCCCTTGCTGCCTGTGCTCACTGGGTCAGCCAACCACGCCATGCGGGCGGGCCTGCCTTCACCAGGAGGACCCGGGAACCGAACCCGGGGCCTCCCATATGGTAAACGGGAGCCCTACTGATTGAGCCACAGCCGCTTCCCCCACTGTACTTTTTAAACTTTATTTTTAAATAAGTTTTAGATTACAAAAAGTCACACCAAAAATACAGTGGGTTCCCATATACCTACCTCTCCTCCTCTCACAATTTCCTCTATTAATAACATCTTATATTAGTGTGGAAAATTTGTTATAATTGACGAACAAATATTGAAGCATTGCTGCTAACCATGGTCTAAAATTTACATTATGTTTACACTTCACACCATACAATTTTATAGGTTTTGACAAAATGTGTAATGGCCTGTATCAACCATTGAAATATTATGCAGAACAATTCCAATGCCTTAAAAACGGTTCTGATAGCTCCATCCTTCTGCCCCATTGGATCTAAGCCCCTTCTTAATTAGAAGTAGAGTGGGCATCACCATCCCCAAATCCTCAAGATTGGGGAATGAACAATGGACTAGAGTAGACATTATTATTCTACTATAGACATTATTATTCTAGCAATGGAAGAACTCTTATCATTGGTATAAAGGTAGTGGCCAACAGAGGTTCTGAGAGATGAGAGGAAAGAATAAGTGTAATATAGAGGCATTTTTGGGACATTGGTACTGTCTTGCATGACAATGCAGTGACAGATACAGGCCATTGTATATTTTGTCATAACTTACAAAATTGTGTGGGACAAAGTGTGAACAAAAATGTGAACTGTAGTCTATGGTGAGTAGCAATGCTTCAATATGGGTTCATCAATTGTAACAAATGTACCACACTGATGAAGGATATTGTTAATGTGGGAAATTGGGGGGGGAAGGCAGTGGGGCATATGGGACTCCCTTATATTTTTTATGTGACATTTATGTAATCCAAAGCTTCTTTACAAATGAAAAAATTAATTAAAAAATTAAAATGGTTCTGAAGGGAGGGGGAGGGAAGAATAGGGGAAACACTGTAGTTTTTAATATTTTAAAATGTAAACCCTGGAATTTACCCCCTGGGATGTCTGTTTCATGTTTTTTTTTTAAGCAGCTGGTGATAATTAAGAGATTTCATTGAGTTTTCAGCCCTTCTATCCAGAAGTTTTGTCCAAGGAGAATGCTGTGGGCAGGGTTTTTCCTTGCTTTCTGGGCCTGTCTTGTCGTGGGCTTTTGCTTGTTAGGTTTTTGGAGTTACCCAGTTAACATGAGGTTGGTTGTCTTCTCTGTTTTTCCCAGAGGCAGACCTCATTCTCCCTGGTATTTGAAACCAGCAGGCTTTTGTACCAGGCTGTCTGCCTCTATAGTTTTTTCCACTCTTTTCATTGTCTCATACCACATTTGCCTGGAGGGCAAATTTCGTAAGGAGGGTCACCCCAGAGACGTCAGTCAGTCTCTCCCAGCCAAAACAAGGCCTGAGAACCACAAAGAGGGCACCGACTGGGATCCAAATTGCCTTGGGGAGGGGATCAAGAATAGTGCCAAAAACATCTCCAATCAGCCCTTGATGCTGAGCATTTCTTGCCTGCCCAGTAAATGCAGCCATTCTGCTAACTCTCCCTAACAGCCTTGAGAGGCTCAGCTACCTTATCTTTCCACTGCCTCTACCCCTGACTGTGGAGGGTTGAAACAATGGCGGCTGCTGCCTTTTTCCAGGGTGGGGTTAAAACAATCGCTGGTGCAGCCTTTGCCCAGGGCATTGAAACAGTAGCATCCTTTAGAGCTGGGACCCAGTGATCGGAAATTGCTAAACAAAAGCCATGATAAGTTGTTTCAAACAGTTCCTGCTTGCTTAATAGATGTTTTGGTAGAAAGCCTGACTCCTGGAGCTCCCTACTCCACCATCTTTCCCAAAATTCTGCCAGGAAGTTCTTTCTATATCTTTCTTTCTGTGTTTATATCAAGAAAAGATGATGGGTTTTGTCAAATGACTTTTTTGCATCAATTGAGATAATCATGTTGTTTTTCCCTTTCATTTTGTTAACGTGGGGTTATTATATTATTTGTGTTTCTTATGTTGAATGATCCTTGCTTACCTGGCACAAAATACATTTGATCATGGTGTATAATTTTTTAATGTGCCGTTGGATTCAATTGGCAAGTATTTTGTTGACGATTTTTGCATCTATATTCATAAGAGGAATTGTTATGCAATTTTCTTTCTTTGTAGTATCTTTATCTGGCTTTGGTGTTAGAGTGATGGCCTCATAGAATGAGTTAGGTAGTGTTCCCTCTTGTTCAATTTTTGGGGGTAGTTTGAGCAGGATTAGTATTAATTCTTTTTGAATCATTGGTAGAATTGACCTGTGAAGCCATCTGGTCCTGGAATTTTCTTTGTAGGAGGTTTTTGATTACTGTTTGACTTTCTTTACTTGTAATTCATCTGTTGAGATCTTCTACTTCTTGAGTTTGTATAGGTTCTTCATGTGTTTCTAAAAATTTGTCCATTTTTATCTAGGTTGTCTAATTTGCTGGCATACAGTTGTTCATAGTATCCTCTTATGATCCTTTTATTTCTGTGGGGTCAGTAGTAATTTCTCCTGTCTCATTTCAAATTTTATTTATTTGCATCTTCTCTAATTTTTCTTTCCAGTCTAGCTAAGGATTTGTCAATTTTATTGATTCATTCAAAGAACTGACTTTGGGTTGGTTAATGCTTTCTATTGTTATTTATTTATTTATTTTTTGAAGTACTTGGGCTGGGGATTGAACATAGGATCTCATAAGTGGAAAGCTGGCACTCAACCACTGAGCCACATTGGCTCTGCTGAGATGATTTTTTCATTTGTTTGCTTGTTGTTTTTCTTTTTTTGTGTTTAGAAGGCACCAGAAACTGAACTCAGGACCTCCTATGTGGGAAGCAGGTGCTCAACCACTTGAGCCACATTCGCTCCCCAATGATTTTTTTTTTATTCTCAATTTTATTTATTTCTGTTTTAATCTTTGTTATTTCTTTTCTTCTACTTGTTTTCAGTTTAAGTTCCTGTTTTATCTCTTGTTCCTCCAAGTGTGCAGTTAGGTCTTTGCTTTTAACCCTTTCTCATTTTTTAATGTGTTTACAGCTATAAATTTCCCTCTCATCACTGCCTTTTCTGTATCCCATAGGTTTTTTTTATAATTAAGTTTTTTTTTTATTTTTAAAGAAGCTTTAGTTTACATAAATGCTACATAAAAACATAAGGATTCCAATATGCCATACTTCCTCCCCCTCCCACACTTTCCCACATTAACAACATCCTTCATGAGTGTTGTACATTTGTTATAATTGATGAACCCATATTGAAACATTGCTACTAACCATGCACTACATTTTACATTATAGTTTACACTTTGTCCTGCACAATTTTATAAATTATGACAAAATAGGTTTTGACATGTTGTGTTCTCATTTTCATTAGTCTCAAGAAATTTTTTTCTTGCAATTTCTTCTTTGACCCACTGATTGTTTCTGTGTGTGTTATTTAACGTTCATATATTTGTTGGATTTTCCAGTTCTCCACCTTTTATTGATTTTCAGCTTCATTTCATTATGGTCATAGAAGAAACTGTATAATTCCAATTTTTAAAAATTATTTGATACTTGTTTGGCATCCCAACATGTGGTCTATCCACAAGATTGATCCATGTGCACTTGAGAAAAATGTATATTCTGTTGTTTTGGGGTGCAATGTTCTGTATATGTCTAAGTCTAATTCATTTATCATATTATTCATGTTATCTGTTTCCTTACTGATCGTTTGTCTAGATGTTCTATCTATTGATAACAGTGGTGTTTTGAAGTCTCCAAATTTTATTGCAGAGATGTTTATTTCTCCCTTCACTTTTGCCAGTGTTGCCTCATGTATTTTGGGGCACCATGGATAAATGTATAAATATTTATGATTGTTATTTCTTCTTGGTGTTTGCCCCTTTTATTAATATATAGTGTCTAGTTTGTCTCTTATAAAAACTTTGACATAAAGACAATTTTTTTCTGATATTAGTATAGCAACCCCAAATTTTGGTTACTATTTGCACGGAATATATTTTTCCATCCTTTCAATTTCAATTTATTTTTGTTTTGTATCTAAGATGAGTCTCTTGTAAACAGTATCTAAATATATCATGCTTTTTTATCCATTCTTCCAATATATTTCTTTTGATTAAGGAGTTTAATCCATTAGCATTTACTGTTATTACTGTAAAGGCAGTGCTTACTTCAGTTGATTTAGGAGATTTGTTTGAACATCTTTGATGAATTGGTCCAATTTCTGTGTCTCCTCTGAAGTTTTGATTTGCTTCCTTGACTGAGCCATAACTTTCTGCTTCTCAGTATGGCTTGTAATTTTTTGCTGATGTTTGGGCATCTGATTATATTTGTGTTAACTCTGAAGGTCAGTTTTACCTCTTTTATAGGGTTTTGTTTATTGGCTTTCTGTTAAACTCTTCTTTCACATTTGGTCCAAATTATTCTGGACCTTTAGAATAACCCATGTTTAACTGATCAGATATTCTCAGTGCTTTTTCATCTGCTTCATACCCTAAATATGCAGTACAATTTTTAAGATTGCACTTTTTGTGCAATTGTTTCACCTCCAGTAGAAAGCTTCATTTCTTCTGTGACTTCTTCATGATTCTTGATCTGTTCTGTTTGTTTTTGTGCAGAATTTTCTCCCCAAGTCCTATGATTTGTTTAAATTATCTCCTTCACTCAGTGCCCTCTTTTCCTTACAATTTTCAGTTCTGGGACCCATCCTGTCTTACAAAAGTTCAGTTTCATCCTCCTTTTTTTCTGTGAGGCTTTTCTGCCTCAACTTTCTTCCCCACTAAGCTATCCTGCCATAGGGAGCCAAACGGGTTCAATCCAGAGCATTGAATCAATCCAGAAAAATTTGTTTTGTGATTTGGTGGTCCAGCCAGCAGAAACTGGATTAAGTGTGTGCACCTCTTGCCAATACTTCTGCCATGGTTTCACTCTCTTTCTATTTTCTACTGTGGTCTCTTTTGTATGCAGAATGCAGCATGACTCAGGGGCTTGATTTCTGCCCTAGGTCTCTGTGCTTGTGTCCCAGTGCCTGGATATACATGTTGTTCTAACTTGCTGCTGTGATTGGCTCTATAGTCTGCATCCATAACTGAAGAAACCCAGGCTGTAGCAGCTCTAAAGGACTCCCAACTTGTGTGGGACTGAGTGAGGGAGACTGTACAGGCTGGCAGGTTCAGGATAGAAATTTCCTACCTGTTCTTGGAGATTGTTTTTCTTTTACTTTGGTTCAGCCTTTTTGGAGGCCTTCTCTAGTATCTATCATTTTTCAGGGTTCTATGCAAGTGGAATTTGTCCTTTTATTAGCTGATTCTGGGGATAGATTTTACCATAGGATATAACATGTCACTATGTTGATAATGTCACTTCTGGTTGGATTTTTAGAGTTGCTCTTCATGAATTAAAACTGTGTATCTTGGACTTCCAGGAAGATGGCATCAGAGTAAGTAGACAGAGCTCAACTCTTTCACAAAACAATGGAGGAAGGGCAAAAAGCTATCCAAGGGAGCTGCTTTGGGTATCTGCAGACCAAGAGAGTGTTGTGCATCATCCAGGAGGGAGAGAGACGGAGAGACAAAGAGGCCAAATGAAAGCTGTGAGTACTTCATCCCTGTGGCTCAGTAAATCCCCTAGCTCACTGCAGCCAAATGAGTGCGGAAAGAATGTTTTTCTCCCTGGGAGGAAGAGGAGTTTGGTGGAGGGCAGAGAGTGGTTTCTCTTCAGTGAGTTTGACCAGCTGATCCTCCTTTGAATATCAAAAAATAAGATCCCAGCCAGCACTGAAGTTGCCCCAGGGAGAGGGGAGGGGAGATATGATCAGGCAGGCTGTCACACTGAACCACACTGGGAGAGAGAGTAACTAGGTCTGTGAGGGGGTATACGGACAGGCAACTAACCAGCCCTGAAGAGAAGGAAGCCAGGAGATATAGCCTGAAAATTGTTAAAAGTCCAAATTTTCTGAGGGGAAAAAGGGCAGGAAGAGCCAGATAAGCTTTCAGAAGCCTGCTTAACCTCTGGAATGGGTGTAGCAGAGTAGAGCAAAGCCTGCCTCATATACATTACATCCCTGACTCAATTCCTGAAACCTCCTATGAGAGGGGATCCAGGGTATGATCCAATGGGTTGTCAGGCACCCAGCTGGTTCCTTGCAACAGGGAACTTATAGGCTGAGACATTTTTGTTTTAAGTTTTTCCATCTGTTATTTTATATCTTTTGTTATTTTTATTTTATTTTATCTTTTTCAATTCTTTATTTTATTCACTGAAACTGGGTACCTTATCTTTGGAGGGCAGGCTGCAGGGTGATTTATTGATGAGCACTGGCAGCCTGAGATGGATATTAGAGGCCTAATAAGGAAGCCAGTTTTTCTTGGGTTGTTTATTGTTTCTTGTCGTTCTTGGTTTCATTTTTTTCTTTTTCTGATTTTTTCTCCTTAGTTTCTTTACTTCTTTTCTTTTTTTAAAATTTTTTTTAACTTATTTTACTTCTTTTCAATCTTTCATTTTTCCCTCTTCATTGTAATTTTTTTCTTTCATTACATCTTTTTTTGTTTGGCCTTCAATTGTTGTCTTCTCTTCACATCTTTCCAGTCTTTTATTTTATTCTATTTTTTCCATGTTTCATTTCTTTATTCCACTTTTCTTATTCTTATTTATTTGTATTTTTTAAGATTTTTCAGTCTTATTACTTATTTTTTTACTGGCTTTTTTATGATTCCTTTTCTATCTATTTTTATTATTACTATTATTCTTTTTTCTCTTCTCTCTTTTTCTATTATCTTAATATTTTTCAAGTGAACACAGACAACTACAAGAATATAGAATAAGAGGAAAGAAATGATAAAAAGGAAACTGTAGCTGTTGGGCAGTTTGACAAAATTATGAATTCCAAAAATATATATTGGATTATGCATGTAAACTGGTCTGCTAATCTTGGCATGATTAAGTTATGATTAGGGCATTAACTGGGCCACGTCAATAGGGCGTTGAACTCCACCCCTTGGTGGGGTGGGAATCAAATATAAAAGGCAAGACAATGGACAGAGGGAGCAGTTTTGATGTTGGAGTCTTGATGCTGGACCCTGGGGAGGCGAGCTGACAGAGGAGCTTGGTCATGAGGAAGGAGAGAAGGCCCTGAGATAGAGACAAGCCGTTCATCTGATAGTCTACAGCTGGACTTGTGGAGAGAAGCAAAGCCTAGAGAGCCTCATAGTCTATAGCTGACCTTGTGGAGGAAACAGAGGAGCTAAGCTTCGGAGAGAAACACAGCCCCAGGAAGAGAGGAACTCAAGAAGCCTGAACCCTGGCAAACGTCGGCAGCTGTCTTGCTCCAACACGTGGCAATGGACTTTGGTGAGGGAAGAAACTTATGCTTTATGGCCTGGTAACTGTGGACTTCTACCCCAAATAAATACCCTTTATAAAGACCAACCCATTTCTGGTATTTTCCATCAGCACCCCTTTGGCTGACTAATACAGAAACTTAACACAAAACAAAACAAAAAATAACACCTTAGAGTAGAAAGAGAACCTAACAGTTTGAATAAACACATCAAGACAAACAGATATCTAGACACCAACTAAAAATTACAAGCCATACTAAGAGAAAAACAGACATGGATCAGTCTAATGAACAAACTAAAAGACAGGAGGAGATGCAGAACATGGAACAAATAATCCAATCTGTCTAAACAAAGATCATGCATCAACTTAATGCACTGAAGGAAGAGATAAAGAATATTAAGACGATACTGGGGCAATATATTGAAAAAATCATAAATACACATAAAAATATAATGGACCTGATGGTGATGAATGGCACAATGCAAGAAGTCAAAAATACATGGGGGGAAGCGGCTGTGGCTCAGTTGGTTGGGCACCTGTTTACCATATGGGAAGCCCCAGGTTCAATTCCCGGGGCCTTCTGGTGAAGGGAAGCTGGCCTGTGCGGCATGGCGAGCTGATGCAGCAAAATGACTCAACAAAAGGAGACAAGCAGACGCAGAAAAATGCAAAGCAAAATGGACACGGCTAGCACAAGCAACAAGGGCAGGGAAGGATAAATAAATAAATATATCTTTAAAAAATATACACTGGAAGCACATAACAGCAGATTTGAACAGGAAGAGGAAAAAATTAGTGATGTCAAAACTAGTATATCTAAAATTGGACTGATAGTAGAACAGACAGATAAAAAGAAAAAATTCGGCAGGGAAATGAATAACAACATGACATACACAAACAAACATTACAGGCATACAGAAGGAGAAGAGAAGGGAAAGAGGGCAGGAGTGTTGGAGGAAATAATGGCTGAAATTTTGTAACTATCTTGAGGGACATGGACATATACATCCAGGAATTGTAGCGCACCCCAAACAGTACAAATCCTAAAATGCCTACCCCAATACACAGACTTTTCAAATTGACTAATGCTCAAGAGAAAAAAAGAATACTGAAAGCAGCAAGAGAACAAAGATCCATCACATACAGGGGAAGCTCAATAAGAATAAGCACTGATTTTTCATCTGAAATAATGGAGGCAAGAAGGCAGTGGTATGCCATTGTTAGGGTTCTCAAAGAAAAAAACTGCCAGCCAAGAATTCTGTATCCAGCAGAGCTGGCATTAAAAAAATGAGGGATCAAAATATGCAGAGATAAACAGAAATTAAGAGAATTTGTCAACAAGAAACTTCCCCTTCAAGAATAACTAAAGGAAGCTTTGCAGGTTGAACAGAAAAAACAGGAAAGAGAGGGTTGGAGGAGAGTATAGAAAGGAAGATTATTGGTAAGAGTAACTAAAAGGATAAAAAAGAAATAAAAACAAAATATGTGAGTGATCATTTTGGCATAGTGTGTTGCATCAGTGGGTAGAGACCCACATAATGAGCAGGAAGGTGTTGGACTCCCATTCTAGGGAGGCCCGCTATGTTCTCAGAGTGATGGTAGTCACTTCAGAGCATCAGCGGTGCCTAATAGGGGAGGACAGACCAGTGTGTCAAGCCCTTAGTGAAGATGCAAGTAACTATGAATCTTGTCTTTTAAGGAGTGAAGTCTGGTGGTCACCATGGACTCAAATGGGAGGGGAAGGGTGGAATAAATTAGATGGAACAGGGGGCAATTTGGGGGTGATGGAAGTGTTCTGTATGATCTTGCAAAGATGGATACAGGCCATGATACATTTTATCAGATCTTATAAAAGTATATGGTCCACAATGTGAACCATTGATGATGGTTAGTAGCTGTGTTTCAATATTTGTGCATCAATTGTAACAAATGTACCATCCACATATAAAATGTTATTGATGGGGGAAAGAGGAAAAAAAGGAGGATGTTGGGTATATGGGAATCCCCTGTGTTCTGTACATGACTCTGCTGTGACCTAATACTTATTTTAAGGGAAAATTTAAAAAAGTAAGACCCTGGGGGAATAAATGGAAGAAAATGTCACCGTTCATACAGAACAACAGTCTTACAGTGATGAAAGGCAAAATGTAAAAAAAGTTTTTTATCTTCAAATATTTTTTCATTAGTTTTAAATATTCCAATTTTAAAAAATAGTATTCTATTTTTACTTTTTATTAATGTTTTCTGTATTGTACTCCTTATGTATAAAAATATTGGTGTTTCATTTTCTTCTTGGTTGTGTGTGGCTATTTTGTTGGTTTCATTTTGAGGGGGGTTGGATCACAGAAGGGTTGCAGCTGTGATGGGGAGGATTGTTGGTGTGCGGTGTTGGTGAGGGGGGATGCATGGGAGGAGGTTCACCTGGGTATACATACAGAGCATGTAGGTGTGTTTGGGTGTTTGTGGGACATTGTTGTGGAGGGTGGAGATTCACACAGTGGCCAGAGAATGTTGGATTCCCATCTGGGGGATCTCGGCCATGTTCTCTAATGTAACAACAAGAATATCCCAAGTACAAGGACAATGAATTGTGAGGGAGGATGGTTCATTGAAAGACCCTTGATATTGATGACTATGCTTATGACCTTTTGCTCTTGAGACTGAAACTTAGTCTAGTGATGTAGGGTGCCTAAGAGTTACCTATGGGGAGACTCCTTTTTGCTCAGGTGTGGTCTTTTTCTGAGCTGAACTCATCATATAAAAGCAATAACAACTCCCCAGCGTGGGACACGTGGGATGACCTTCCCTGGCACTAGGGGATTGCTACTGAGTACCAACAAGTGATGCACTGGAAAAATTCCTTGACCAAAAGGGGTAAAGGTAAAGACAGGTGAGTTTGTATGGCTGAGGGAATTCAAGGTGACTCGGGAGGTCATCCCAGAGGTGGTGCTTATGCACATCTCAACAGGATCTCAATGACAGCCAAAGTAGATATGATCCCAAATAGTGAAACTCCTCAGGGATATGAAGACATCCAGACACTATCATCAGGGTGGACAGTTCAGGGCTTTGGCCCCTTGCCAGTAGGCTCTAATCTGATATTTATGCTCCCCAGTGTGACTGAGTTAGACTCAGCAGTGGTTTCCCTATGCATGACTCTTCTGTCCTATTTGAACCTACAGTTGGTACTAGAGTTGGTAGGTGTACATACAGGAGACTTGGATCTTTGGGTTGTCCATGTGCCAGCTGGGCCCTGAGTCTCAGCAGGATTGCAGTGCTTACTCTCCAGTTCAATGGATCCACCCAGGGCAACTAATGGGGAGAAGATGATGGGCAAACAACATACCAAGGAACCAAGAGTGCCTACAACTGCAAGCAAGAGAGTCCCATCTATTGGATGTATGGGATCGAACCCCCCTCAATTAATGGTGGAGTGGGCATCACCATCTCAGAGTCCTCAGGATTGGGAAATGAACTATGGACTAAAATAAACTTACTAGCATTCTACTATAGACTAGTGATTCTAGCAATGGAAGAAATACCATTGTTGTGGAGGCAATGACCCATAGATGGTCTGGGATTAGGGAAAGGGAAAAACAGGTGTAATGGGGGGCATTTTTGGACTTGGGAGTTGTCTAGTTGACTTTGCAATGACTGATACAGGCCATTATATATCTGGCCATAACCTACAGAGTCAAATTGAGGAGAGAGTAAGCTACAATGTGGACTGTAATCCATGCTTTGTGGCAGGACTTCAGGATGTATTTATCATTTGCAGTGAATGTACCATGCTGATGGGGGTGTTGCTGGTGTGGGAAAGTGTGGGAGGTGTGGGGAGTGCAGCAAGTGGGAATCCTCTGTATGTTCTCTGTAACATTTATGTAATCCAAGTATCTTTTAAAAGGTAAAAAGTGGAAAAAACAAAACAAAATATGATGTATAAATCTAAAGAAAAAATTGCTAAATCAGTACTGCCTTGACAATTATAACACTGAATGCTACTGTATTAAACTCTTCAATCAAAATACACAGATTGGCAGAAAGGAAAAGGAAATATAACCCATCTATATGCTGTCTATAAGAATTTCACCTTAGAACTAGATATGCAAAGAGGTTGTAAGTGAATGGTTGGAAAAAGATTTTACATGCAAGCAATAAACAAAAAAGGGCATGAGTAACTATACTAATATTGGACAAAATAGATTTTAAATGCAAACTACCATAAGAGAGAAAGAAGGACATTATATTAATAAAAAGGGGTAATCAATCAAGAAGAAAGAACAATCATAAATATTTATGCACCTAACCAGGTTGCCTCAAAATATATGACACAAACATTGGAAAAACTAAGTGGAGAAATACATGGCTCTACAATTATAGTGGGGGACTTTAATACACCATTATCAACATTAGACAGAACATCTCAACAGAGGGTCAATAAAGAAACAGAGACCTTGAATAATATGTCAGAGAAACTAGACCTAATAGACATATACAGGGTATTACACCCAAATACAGAGGTATGTACATTCTTCTCGAGTGTACATGGATAATTCTCCAGGATAGACTACATGCTAGGTCACAGAACAACTCTCAACAAATTTAGAAAGATTGAAAGTATACAAAGTAATTTTCTGAACACAGTGGAATGAAGCTGGAAATTGATAGAGGGCAGAAAACCAGAATAGGCACGAATATATGGAAGTTAAACACCACACTCTTAGACAATCAGTGGGGTCAAGGAGGAAATCGCAAAAGAATTCAGTATCTACCTTGAAACAAATGAAAATAAGAACATAGCATATCAAAACCTATGGGATGAAGTAAAAGCAGTGCTGAGAGGGAAATTAACAGCCATAAATGCCTATATTAAAAAAGAAGAAAGAGCTAAAATCAAAGAGCTAACTGGACACCTAGGTGAACTAGAAAATGCACCAAAAACTAACCAAAGAATGCAGAAAGAATAAAATAACAAAGATTAGAGCAGAAATAAATGAAATTGAGAATAAAATAACAATAGAAAAAATACCCAAAGCCAAAAGCTCGTTCTTTGAGAAGATTAATAAAATCGAGAAACCCTTAGCTAGACTAACAAAGAAAAAAAGAGAGAAGATGCAAATACAGAAAATATAAAACGAGAGAGTGGATATCACCACTGATCCAACAGAAACAAAGAGTATAATAAGGGGATACTTGGAAAACATTATATGCCAAAAAGATGGATAACTTGATTGAAATGGACAAATTTCTAAAAAAAACACAAGCAACCTACATGGACAAAAGAAGAAAAGGATCAACTCAACAGAGCAATCACAGGTAGTGAGATTTAATTAATTATCAAAAACCTCCCAACTTGGAAAATCCCAGGATGAGATGGCTTTACAGGTGAATTCTACCAATCATTCTGAAAAGAACTATCACTAATCCTGCTTACATTGTTCAAAATAATAGAAGTGGAGGAAAATTGCTTAACTCATTCTATGATGCCAACATCATCCTAATACCAAAGACACATAAAGACACCACAAGAAAAGAAAACTACAGATAAATCTCTAATGAACCTGGATGCTAAAATCCTCAACAAATACTTGCTAAACATATTCAGCAACACATCAAAGCCATTGTACACCATGATCAAGTGGGGTTCATCCCTGGTTCCCTGGTATGCAAAAATGATTGAACATAAAATCAGTCAATGTAATACATCACATTAACAAATCAAACGAAAAAAATCACATGATCATCTCTATTGATGCAGAAAAGGCGTTTGACAAAGTACAGCATCCTTTTTTCATGAAAACACTTGTAACGATAACAATAGAAGTAAACTTCCTGAAAATGATAAAGAGTATATATGAAAAACCCACAGGTAACATTATACTCAGTGTTGAAATGCTAAAGGGTTTTCATCTAAAATCTGGAACAAGACATGGATGCCCACTGTCACTGCTCTCATTTAACATTGTGCTAGAAATATTTTCTTGAGCATTTGGGCAAGAAAACAACACAAAAGGTATCCAAATTGGAAAGGAAGAAGTAACGACTTCACTACTTGCAGATGACATGATCCTACACATAGAAATCCCAGAAAAATCTACAACAAAGCATCTAAAGCTGATAACACAGTTCAGTAAAGTGGCAGGATGTATGATCAACATGCGAAAATCAGTAGTATTTCTATACACCGATAATGAGCAATCTGAGGAGGAAATGAAGAAAAATTCCATTTAAATAGCAACTAAAAGAATCAAATATCTAGGAATGAAATTAACTAAAGATGTAAAAGATTTGTACACAGAAAACTACACAACATGTTAAAGAAAAATCAGAGAAGACCTAATAAATGGAAGAATATTCCATGTTCATGGGTTGGAAGACTAAATATCATTAGGATGTTTGTAATCCAAATTGATTTACAGATTTAACATAATCCCAATGAAAATTACAACAGCATTTTTTATTGAACTAGAAAAGCTAATTATGAAATTTATTTGGAAGGGTAAGGGGCCCTGAATACACAAAAATATATTGAAAAAGAAAAACAAAATTGGAGGAATCACACTACCTGTTTGTAAAGCATACTACAATGCTACAGTGGTCAGAACTGCATGGTATTGGAACAAGAATAGACATATTGACCAATGGAAGCGAACTGAGAGTTCTAATATAGATTCTTTCATATATAGTTAACTGATATTCAACAAGGCCATGAAGCCCACTCAACTTGGACAGAATGGCATGTCCCACAAATGGTGCTGGGAGAACTGGTTATCCATATCCAAAAGAATGAGAGAGGAGCATCATCTCACACCTCATACAAAAATTAACTTAAGATGGATCAAAGATCTAAATATAATGGCCAAGACCATAAAACTCCTAGAAGATAATGAAGGGAAGCATATACAAGATCTTGTAATAGGAAATGGTTTCATAAACTTCACACCCAAAGTGTGAGCAATGAAAGAAAAATTAGATAAATGGGACCTCTCATAATTTAAAAAATTTTGCACTTTAAAGGAGTTTGTCAAGAAAGTGGAAAGGCAGCCTACTCAATCAGAGAAAATATTTGATAATGATTTATCCCATAAGGGTCTAATATCCAGCATATATAAAGAAATTCTACATCTTGAAAATAAAAAGACAAACAACTCACTTAAAAAATGTGCAAGAGACTTGATTAGACACTTTCCCAAAGAGGAAATACATATTCCTAAAAAGCACACGAAAAGATGCTCAACATCACTAGGTATTAGAGAAATGCAAATCAAAACTACAATGAGATATCATCTTATACTTATTAGACTGGCCGCTATTAAAAAACAGAGGACTACAAGTGTTCGAAAGGATGTGTAGGAAAGGGAACCCTCATCCACTGCTGGTGGCAATGTAGAATGGTGCAGCCATTGTGGAGGATGGTTTGGTGGTTCCTTAGGAAACTATAGAACTGCCATATGATCCAGTAATCGCACTGCTGGGTATATACCCAGAGGAATTGAAAGTAGGGACATGAACAGATACATGCACATGAATGTTCATAGCGGCATTATTCACAATTGCCAAAAGTTGGAAACAACCCAAGTGTCCATCAACCAATGAATGGGTAAGCAAATTGTGGTATATACACACACAATGGAATATTACTCAGCTGTGGGAAGGAATAAAGTATTGACACATGTGACAACATGGATGAATCTCGAAGACCTTATGTTGGCTTAAGTAAGCCAATCACTAAAGGACAAATATTACCTGACCTCACTGATATGTCCTAAGCATATTGAGTAGACTCACAGAGATAGAGTCTGGAAAATAAGTTACCAGGAGACAGAAAAGGAATAGTGAGTGTTAAGCCAATGTCCAATCAGGAGAGAACCTATGGTAAAGTGGAAGGGGGTGTTTTGGCAGTGGATGTGTTGATGGTGATGGAGGGATGTGAGTGGGGTCTACAGTACTGGAATATGATGGTGAGCATGGTGGGGGGGTTCCGGTTGGACTATCCATGGAACTGGGGGGGAGGTTTGGAGGAAGGAGAAGGAGAACTCTGGGGATTTGTAGGTCTGTGGTTGAAACTACAATGTTGGGGATGTTCTTTTAGCAAATACAGCAGGGAAGGCTTATTGGTGCAGGGTGTCGGGGTGCAGGACTGTGTGGGAAAGATTGCACCTGGGACATGCTTCTATGGAATATGAGTGTTCATATTGTCGTAGGGTGTTATCACAGTGGGTGGAGACCCACAAAATAAACAAGAAAATAATTAACTCCCATCCCGAGTAATCCTGCTATGTTCTCAAACAGAGGAGTAAGAGTCTCTCAAGATTATATGCAGCACCTGATAAGACAGATCAATATGTCAAGCCCTTAATTTTAATGGATGTAACTATGAACTTTATTCTTCAAAAATTGCAATCTAGTTGTTACCATGGGCTCTGAGGGGAGGGGAAGGGAAGAATGGAGGGAGCATGGGGCATTCCTAGGGCATTGGAATTATTCTGCATAATCTTGCAATGACAGATACAGGTCATTATGCATTTTGTTAGAACATATATAAGTGTTTGGTACAGAATGGTGACCCGTAATGTAAACCTTTGACCATGGTTAGTGGCGATGCTTCAATATTTGTTCATTAATTGTAACAAATGTACCATACTCATGTAATATGTTATTAATAGAGGAGAATGTGAGAGGGATAGGATGTGGGGTATAGGGATCCCCAATATTTTCTATGTGAATTTTCTGTGACTTAAATCTTCTTTGAAAATAAAGTGAAAAAAATAAGACACTGAGGGAACATGCAGAAGAAATTGTCACTGTCTTTAAAAGATAACAGGTCTTATGGGAATGAAAGACACAATGCAAAAATCTTTTGTTTTAATTTATATATATTCATTTTATTTTTTAAGTTTTGTATTTTCATTATTTTTATTCATTCTTCACTTTTGCTTTGTTTTGCAGAAGAGTCACAACAGTGGCAGGTGATGATCACTGGTGCAGGATGTTGGTGATGGAGGATGTGCATGAAGGGGTAAACTTGTGGCATGCTTCTATGGAATATGAATGTGTTCAAGTGGTCATGGGGCATTGTCTCAGTAGGTGGAGACCAACACATTAACCAAAAGTATATTGAATTCCTATCCTGGGGAGTCTTGCTACATTCTCTAATAAAATGGCAAGAATCCCTAGAGTACATGGGCAGTGCCTAGTGAAGAAGGACAGACCAATACACCAGGCCCTTGATATTGATGCTTGTACTTATTATCCTTGTTCTTACAAAATTGAAACTTTGCCTAGTAATATATATTGCCTAAGTGTTACCTTTTCAAAGCCTCCTTGTTTCTCAATTGTGGCCTCTTAGCCAAACCCAGCATATAAACTCACTACCTTCCCCCCAGCATGGGACATGACTCCCAGGGATAATCCTCCCTGGCACCAAGGGATTATTACCAAGCACCAACTATTAATGCATTTGGAAAAAGATCGTAACAAAAAAAAAGGGGGAATATTAAATACAAATGAGTTTTTATGGCTACGGGAGATCAAAATGTGTCAAAAGGTAAATCCAGAGATCATGCTTATGCATATCTTAGGAGGCTCTCACTGACCGCTGCAGTAAAGAGTGCCTCAAGCAGGGGTCCTTGAGGGCCCTGGAGACATCTGGACACTACAGGCAGGGCAGAAAACCCCAGGAAATTGGCATCCCATCAGTGGAACTTACCTTGGAATATATGATAACTTATCCCCCCAATGTATCATAGTTTGACTCATGTATAATTTTTCTACACATTGTTCTTATGTCCCTTTTATTAAACCTATATTTAGCACAATGTCTGTTAAATATGTGTCTCAACGACTCAAATATTCTCGCTGTTCATATCTGTTTACACCCTGAATCTCAGCAGAATTGCAGCCAACACCTACCCTCCAATTCATCAGACTCACCCAGGACAACTAATAAAAGAATGATGGACAACATCCATCCCCAAAAACAGAGTATCTAACTGCAAACAAGATAGGTCCACCCATCTGCCCCATGGGATCTAAGCACCCTCTAAATCAGAAGCAGGGTTGTTGTCATCACCCCAAAATCCTCAAGATTGAGGAATGAATAAATATAAGAGGTAATTACAACTATATACTAAAATAGAGTTATTATTATTCTAGTAATGGAAGAAACTTGTAACACTGATATAAAGGCAGTGTTCATCAGAGTTTCTGAGGGGAAGGAGAGGGAACAATGGTCTAACATGGGGCATATTTGGGACATTGGATATTGCAATGACAGATACAGGCCATTATACATTATACATTTTGTCAAAACCTGTAAAATTGTGCAGTCAAAGTATAAACCATAATGTAAACTATAGACCATCATTAATATCAATACTTCAATATGTGTTCATCAATTGTAACAAATGTACCACACTAATGAAAAGTGTTGTTAATGGGGGAAAATGTGGGAGGGGAGGGGTTTAGGTAAATGGGACTCCCCTATATTTCTGTTGTAACATTCATGCAATCTAAAGCTTCTTTAATAAATAGTAATTAATAAAAAATAAATTAAAATAAAATAAAAACTGTGTATCCTAAAAGATGTTTAACTTCTACATAATTGTGACTGGGGAGCTGCTGAGACCATTTTCTATATTTCCTACTTCCACTGGAAGGTTACTTTCTTTCTCACTGTAGTAACCTTAGTTTGACTTTGTTCCTTGAACTTAAAGGGGATAATACACTTGGAGAATCCTCACCCTTCTGTTTGCCTTACTAAGTTCTCCCTTCTCTTGTGGTCCAGCTCAATCCTACTGGTCCCATAAAGCCCTCTTTGACTGCTTCTGGATTGGAAAATGCCTGTTGCACTTGTTGGTTTTACTATTTTCCAACTCTCAGTAGTTACTTTTAAATATTTATTTCTGCATTAAAGAAGTCCAGTGAAGAAAATTTGGTTATAGTCACTTTTTTATCCAAGTCACTGGATATGTTTGAATATCTTAAAGTTCTGAAGATTTATAAATATGGAACTTGGACTTTCCGTTATTAACAGTAGTCTTCTCCATATTATCTAAATTAGTGAGATAAGACTGGGTCTTCCCAACCTTATATTGTGTCTTCCTTGTTACCAAGATACCTCTTGTTATGGCTTTATTGGGCACACATCCTTTTGGTGTCTTAGCAACACTGGCACTCAGATGAATCCTGATGTCACCTGAATTGAACCAAAGCACTAAATTTGTCTGCAAATTCATGTTCTAAAAACAAAAAAGTCAACTTTATGCCCTGGGATGATTATGTTGGTGCCTATTTATTGGAATTTTGATTGCCTTACGATCACTAGACAATCACCTAGGGAGAATCAAAACAGAAGACTATTTTGGCAGTTTGAGATTATTTATGAATTCCAATAAGAGATATTAATTATGTTTGTAAACTGGTCTGTTCCTCTGGGCATGATACCCTTGGATTGATTTAAATTCAAAAGCTTTACATTTAGTTGATTAAATCAAGATTAGAGGTTTGATTCTACCATGTCATTAAGGCATCCAGGGTTGAATTCCCACCCCTCTGTGGGCTATATAAATGGACACTCAATCAAGGAGACACACAGAAGTAGATACACAGAAGAACACAGAGGAAGAGAGACAGCTCCATAGACACAGCAGAGGCCCTGGGAAGAGAGATAAGCTATTCACCTGATAATTTGCAGCTCTGAGAAAGACCCTGGGAGAGAGACTAGCCCTATGCCAGCTTACAGCTGAGATTGAAAGAAACTGGGACCATGGAGTCCTAAGAGAAAGAAGGAAGGCTGAACCCTCACAGACATAGGCAACCATTTTTGGTGAAAAATAACCTCTTATGGTACCTTGGATAAGACTCTTTAGGGCCTTGTAACTGTAAGCTCCTACCCCAAATAAATACCCTTTATAAAAGCCAACAGATTTTTGGTATTTTGCATCAGCACGTCTTTGGCTGAATAATACAACCACTTAGAACTAGAACAAGTAAGCTGTTTTGGCAAAAAATGCAGATTATGAAAGGAGAGATAGAAACAACATATACTGAATACTTTCTCTATGCCAGGTATTCTGCTTGATTCATTATCTAATGTAATACAAATCATTATGAGGTAAGTACTACCCATTTGCTCAAAACTAGGAAACTGAGGCACCAAGGGTTTAAATGATTTGTCCAAGGTCACACAGCTTGTAAAAGTGACAGAGTTGGCATCAGACACCATATTTATTTTATTCCAGAGCTGTCATTTTTAACCACAAATGCAATATTTCTTAACATATTTGCATGCTACTATTAGGCCTTAAATGCTCATAAACCATTTATAGACATATTTATCACAATATCTAGCATATACTCAGCAGGAGACTGTGTTAAGGGTACAAAGGGCAGTGGATTTTAAATGGTGGTTGAAAGAAGGAAAGGATAGTCCAGAGTAAGGATCTAAACATGATTTATATAGCTGGTATACTGGGGAAATCTGGGCAATCTCAACAAGATACTTCTGCAAGGTTAACAGGAATAACCTCAACAAATACATCACCATCTATTAGTAGATCTTGAAACATTACCTATCAGAACTCTAAGCTATTTGTCGCTGTCATATCTTCACTTCCATCAATGTCTGCTATAAGACATTTACATCTTATTGTTTAGTGCTGACGAGGATCTAGTATGGCAAGGATACAAGGCACTTGTAACACTTAGATTCAATTATTTTGATTGACTATTTTATATTATTTTTAAAAATATACTTTTTATTTTTTAAAGATACTTAGATTACATAAATGTTAGATGAAAAATATAGGGAATCCCCATATGCCCTGCCTCCTACCGCTCCCAAACTTTCCCACACCAACAACAATCTTAATTAGTGTGGTACTTTTGTTACAATTGATGAACACATTTTGGAGCATTGCCACTAAGCTTGGATTATAGTTTACATTGTAGTCTACATGCTGACGTAATTTTGGAAGCCATGACAAGATATATAATGGCTTGTTTCTGTCACTGCAATGTCATTCAAGACAATTACCAAGTCCTGAAAATGCCCCCATATTACACCTATTTTTCGCTCTCCCTTCCCTCAGAACCTCCAGTGGCCACTGCCTCCACATCAATGATAAGAGTTCTTCCATTGCTAGAATTACAATAAGTTTATAGTAGAATAACAGTAAGTCTACTATAGTCCATCATTCATTCCCCAATCTTGAGGATACAGGAATGGTGATGCCCACTAAACCTCTAATTGAGAGGGGGCTAAGATCCAGTGGGGCAGATGGAAGGGACTACCTTGATGGCAGTTGCAGACACTCTCTCTTCCTTGGTATGGTTGCTGTTGATCATCTCCTTGTTCGTTGTCCTGAGTGAGTCCAATGAACTGGAGAGTAGGTGTTGCAACTCAGTTGTGATTCAAGGCCCAACTGGCACACGAATAGCTGAAAGATTTAAGTCTCTTGGGCATACACCTATCAATTCTAGACTAATTATAGGTTCAAATAGAAGGGGCAGAAGAGCCATGTGTAGGGAAACCAAAACTGAGTCCAACTCTGACACAGTGGGGAGCATAAATTCCAAAGTAGGATCCACTGGCAGGGCGCCAAACTCCTGAGCTCTCAGCCCTGCCTATAGTGTCTGGATGTTTCCAGAGCCCTCAGGAGTCCTGCTATTTGAGAAAATATTTACTGTGGCAGTCAATGAGATTCTGCTGAGATGTGCATAAGTGTAACCTCTGAAATGACCGCCCAACTCACTTTGAAGTCTCTTAGCCATATAAACTCATTTGTCTTGGCCCTTTCCCCCTTTTGGTCAAGGTCTTTTTCTAGTTGCATTGCTAGTTAGTGTTTAGTAGTAATCCCTCAGGGCAAGGGAGAGTCATCCCCAGGAGTCATGTTCCACACTGTAAGGAATATAATACATTTATATGCTGAGTTTGGCTTAGAGAGAGGCCACATTTGAACAACAAGGAGGCCCTCAAGAGGTAACTCTTAGGCAACATATAATACTAGGTTAAGTAAAGTAAAGGTTCCTAAGTACAGTCAAAAGTAAAGGTTCCTAAGTACAATATCAGGGGCCCATCAATGTTCCATCCTTCTTCACTAGTCACTGCCCTGTACTTGGGGGATTCTTGCTTTCCCATTAGATAATGTGGTAACGCTCCCCAGGCTAGGAATTCAATATTCTTTCATTTATTGTGTGAATCTCTACCCCCACTGACAATGTCCCAAGAACAATTGAACACATTCATATGCCTTATAGGTATGCTCCAGGTGAGCCTCTTCCCATGCTTCTACCATTACTGATGGGACACACCAATGATCCTCCACTATCACAGTTGTAACCCTTCTGTGATCCGAAACTTCTTAAAAAATGAAGCCAACAAAATAACTAAATACAATTAATAAGAAAATGAAATAATAATGGTAGTTTAAAAATAACAATTGAAATACAAAAAAATTAAGAATAAATTTGAAATATTAAAAAAATAATAAAATATTTACAATTAAATTTTTTTGATATTATGTCTTACATCACAGTAAGAACTGTTGTCTTCTTTGTATCATGAAATTTTCTTCCATTCATTCCTCCCGTCTCTTATTTTTTTCATTTTGTCTTCAAAGAAGCTTTAGGTTACAGAAAAGTCATACAGAATATAGGGGATTCCCATATACCCAACACCCTCCCCCCTTTCTCCTTTCCCCTTTCCCCTATTAATAACATTTTACATTTGGATGGTATATTTGTTACAATTGATGGAAAAATATGGAAACATTGCTACTAAACATGGTCAATGATTTACATGATTTATATTTGGACCATATACTTTTATAAATTTTCATGAAATTTAACATGGCCTGTATCCATCATTGCAAGATTATGTAGAACAACTCCATCACCACAAAAATGCCCCAAGTTCCATTTATTCTATTCCTCCCCTCCCTTGCCTTTGGACCCATGGAAACCACCAAGCTTCACTCTTTGAAGAACAGGATTCATAGTTACTTGCAACAATGTTGAGAGCTTGACATACTGGTCTGCCCTCTCCTATTAGGCACTGCCTATGCTCTCAAGGGACTCCTGCCTCTCTATTTGAAAACATAGCAGGACTCCCCAGGATGGGAATCCAACAACTTCCTGCTCATTATGTGGGTCTCCACTCACTGATACAAAACACTATGACAAGATTAACATTCACACACTCCCTAGAAACCTGCTATGGGTGTGCCTTGTCCTGTATGCTCCTCACATCCAACACCCTAATCCAGTGACCCTCCCCTGCCATATTTGCCAAAAGAACATTCCTAATGTTGTAGTTTCAACTACATACCTGCAAATCCCCAGAGTTCACCTGCTCCTTCCCCCAACCCTCCTTCCAGTTCCATGGACTGTTCAACCCACCATACCCACGCTACTCCTCTCACAAACCAGCACCACTCACCCCAATAGCATCACTACACCACTGTCATGCCCATCCACTGCACAACTACACCCTTCTACCTTATCATAGATTTTGCCCACATGGGCATTGGCTCACAACCTTGTTCTCCCTTTCTGTCTCTTGTAAACCTATCGCGCAGACTCTAGCTCTGTGAGTCTGCTCAATTTGCTTAATTCATATCATTTTGGTTATGTAATATTTTTCCTTCAGCACCTGGCTTGATTCACTCAACATAAGGTCTTCAAGATTCATTCATGTTATCCCGTGTGCTAATACTGCATTGCTTCTTACAGCTGAGAAATATTCCATTGTATGTATATACCACAATTAGTTTAACCAATCATCTGTTGATGGGCATTTGGGTTGTTTCTAAATTTTGGCAATAGTGACTAATGTTGCTGTGGACATTGGTGTGCATATAGTTGCTTGTGTCCCTGCTTTCAATTCTTCTGGGTATATACTCAGCAGTGGGATTGCTGGATCATATGGCATTTCTGTAACTAGCTTTCTGAGGAACTGCCAAACTGAAATCCACAATGCCTGCCCCATTCTACATTGCCACCATCAGAGGATAAGGGTTCCCTTCCCCCCACATCCTCTCTAACACTTGTAGTCTTCTGTTTTTTAATAACCACCAGTCTAATGGTTTAAGATGATATCTCATTGTAGTTGTGATTTGCATTTCTCTAATAGCTAGTGATGTTGAGTATCTTTTCATGTGCTTTTTAGCCATTTGTATTTCTTCTTTGGAGAAGTGTCTATTCAAATCACTTGCCCAGTTTTTAAATGGGTTGTCTTTTTATTTTCCAGGTGTGAGATTTCTCTATATATTCTGGATATTAGGCCCCTATCAGATATATAGTTACCAAATATATTCAATTGAGTAGGCTGCCTTTTCACTTTCTTAACAAAGTCCTTTGAGGTGCAAACATTTTTAATTTGGGGGAGGTACCATTTACTTATTTTTTCTTTCATTACTCATGCTTTAGGTGTAAAGTTCATGAAACCATTTCCTATTACAAGATCCTGTAGATGCTTACCTATATTATTTTCCAAGATATTTTTTGTCTTAACTCTTGTATTTAGATTTTTGATCCACCTTGAGTTAATTTTTGTATAAGGCGTGAGTTGGTGTTCCCATCTCATGCTTTTGCATAGGGACATCCATTTCTCCACACACCATTTGTTGAAGAGTCTATTCTGTCCCAGTTGAGTGGACTTGGAGGCCTTGTCAAATATCAGTTGACTATATATGCAAGGATCTATATCAGAACTCTCAATTCAGTTCCATTGTTCAGTATGTCTATCCTTGTGCCAATACCATGCAGTTTTGACCACTGTAGCTTTGTACTATATTTTAATGTTAGGTAGTGTGATTCCTCCGATTTCATTTTTCTTTTTCCATATGTCTTTGTCTATTCACGGCTTTTTCCTATCCAGATAAATTTCTTAGTTAGGTTTCCCAATTCAGTTAAAAATGTTTTTGTAATTTTTATTGGGATTGCATTAAATCTATAAATCAATTTTTGTAGGATGGACATCTTAATGTGGAGTCTTCCTATCCATGAACAGGAAATATTTTTCCATTTATATAGGTCTTCTTTGATTTCCTTTAACAGTGTTGTATAGTTTCATGCGAACAAGGTATTTACAGCTTCAGTTAAATTTATTCCTGAGTATTTGATTCTTTTAGTTTCTATTGTAAGTGGAATTTTTTTCTTGATTTTCTCCTCAGATTGCTCATTATTGCTGTACAAAAATGCCACTGGTTTTTGCACATTGATCTTATAACCTGCCACTTTTCTGAGCTCATTTATAAGCTCTAGAAGATTTGTTGTAGATTTCTCAGGGCTTTTGAGGTATAAGATTATGTCATTTGCAAATAATGAAATTTTTACTTCTTCCTTTCCAATTTGGATGCCTTTTATATCTTTTTTTTTTTTTGCCTAAGTGTTCAAGCAAGTAATTCTAATACAATGTCAAATAAGTGCGATAAAAGCAGTCATATGTGTCTTTTTTTCATATCTTAGAGGGAAAACTTTTAGTATTTCAGCAGTGAATATGATGTTAGCTGTGGGTTTTTAATAGATACCCTTTATCATGTTGAGGAAGTTTCCTACTATTCCTATGTTCTGAAGTGTTCTTATTAGGAAAGGCTGCTGTGTTTTGTCAAGTGCTTTTCCTGCATCTACAGAGTTCATCATGTGATTTTTTTCTTTCAATCTGCTTATTGGTGTATTACATTGATTGATTTTCTTATGTTGAATAATCCTTGCATACTAGGGATGAAACCCATTAGGTCATGGTGCATCATTTGTTTGATGTGTTGTTGAATATGATTAGCAAGTATTTTCTTGAAGATTTTAGCATCTAGGTTTACTAAAGAGATTGGTCTATAGTTTTCCTTTTTTTTGTGTGGTGTCTGTGGCTTTGTTAAGGTGATGTTGGCATCATAGAATGAGTTAGGCAATGTTCCCTCCACTTTTATTTTTGGAAGATTTTAAGCAAGATTGGTCTTAGTTCTTTCTAGAATGTTTGGTAGAATTCACCTGTGATGCCATCTGGTCCTGGCCTCTTCTTTGTTCAGAGGTTGTTGATGACTAATTCTACCTCATTACTTGTGATTGGTCTGTTGAGTTTATCAGTTTCTTGTTTCATCAATGTAGGCTACTTGTTTGTTTCTAAGAATCTGCCCATTTCCACTAAATTATCCATCTTGTTGGCATACAATTTTTCAAAATATCCTCTCATGATACTCTTTATTTCTGTGGGTTCAATGGTGAAATCTCCTTCCTCATTTTTTATTTTGTGTATTTGTATCTTCTCTCTTTTTTCCTTTATTAGTCTAGCTAAGGATTTTTTAATCATCTCAAAGAACCAGCTTTTAGTTTTATTTTTCTAGTGCTTTCTTATTTTCAATTTCATTTAGCTCTCCTCTAATATTTGTTGTTTCCTTCTTTCTACTTCCTTTGATGTTAGTTTGTTGTTCTTTTTCTAATTCTTCCAGGTGTGCAGACAGGTCTTTGATTTTAGCTCTGTCTTCTTATTTAATGTAGGCAGTTATGGCTATGAGTTTCCCTCTCAACACTGCTTTTGCTGCATTCCATAGGTTTTGATACATTGTGTTGGTTCATTTTCATTTGTTGCAAGGTCATTACTGATTTCTTTTGCAATTTCCTCCTGACCCTACTGATTGTCTAAAAGGATGTTGTTCAACTTTCATATCTATGTGCCTAATCTGCTTCTCTGGCCCTTACTTATTTCCAGGTTCATTCCATTGTGGTCAGAGAAATTACTTTGTATAATTTCAGTCTTTCTGAATTTATTGAGAGTTGTTCTGTTGCATAGCATGTGTTCTATCCTGGAAAATCATCCATGCACTCTAGAGAAGAATTTATATCCCACTGTATTTGGGTATAATGTTCTGTATATATCTATTAGGTTCAGATCCTCTAGTGTATTATTCAAGGTTTCTGTTTCTTTATTCATCCTCTGTCAAGATGTTCTGTCTAATGGTGATAATGGTGTATTAAAGACTCCCATTATAATTGTAGAAGCATCTATTTGTCCACTTAGTTTTTCCAATGTTTCCTCCACGTATTTTAAGGCACTCTGGTTAGGTGCATAAATGTTTATGATTGTTATTTCTTCTTGAATGGATTACCCCTTTTATTAATATATAGTGTCCTTTGTCTTTTACAACAGTTTTGTATTTAATTTCTATTTCATCTGATATAAGTATAGCTACTTCTGCCCTTTTCTGATTATTGTTTGCATGTAAAATTGTTTTCCAGCCATTCACTTTCAATCTCCTTGTGTCCCTGGGTCTAAGGTGAGTTTCTTGTAGACAGCATATAGATGGGTCCTATTTCCTTATCCATTCTGCCAATCAGTGTCTCTTCATTGGACAGTTTAATCCATTAACATTCAATGTTATTATCATCAAGGATTTACTTACTTTTAAAATTTAATTTAATTTAATTTAGTCTTATCATATTTTATTTTATTACTTTATTTTATGTTACTATCTTCACAAACTCAATTCTGAGGCTTGGTAGGGCTAAGTGGTTGGTAACTGAATACTCCATGTGGATGGCAACTATATTTATTAGAGTCAACTTTTGGGTAACCTCAATGACAAATCTTCTTTGTAAGTCCTTACTGACATTGTCTACTTAGTCTCTGTAATTAAGCCTTTAGTTGACATAAAAAGGATCATTATTTATTCTACCTCAGGAGGAATACAAATAGCTCTCTCCCCTAAAGTTCACCCTGCCCTCCTTTTTTGCCTACAGTTTGATTTCCTTATTATATATTAGAATTCTAATGCTTATACTTATTGACCATAGGATCTTAACCTTTTAGAAATATTAGAAATCATTGTCTAATTGCTTTACCTATACATATATTGGAAACTAGAGTGAAAAAAAAAAAAGATGTGATTTGCCCAAGGTTATTCAGCTAGTTATTTAGTTAATACTAAAATTAGAATTCATCTGATCTCCAATTCAATGTTGATATTCTTTGTCGTTTTTTTTTCTTTTCTTTTTTTTAAATCAAGGAGTCATAGTAGAAACTCTCTTTCCTCCCACATTTATTATCATTATTACTATTTGTAAAATATCTTCAGATTTTGAAAAAATGGCTTCACCCATTTGTAATCTTTGTTTCTTTGTTTAACTTCCTTTATGTTGGGAATTCACTCCTCAGCTGGAGAGTGGGGGTGAATAGAGGCACAGAGAGGAAGAGCAAAAATTTTAAAGGCTCTCTGTGACCCACGTAATTAGTGGGAAGGAGTTGGACTCCCATCCTGGGAAGTACCAATATAATCTCAAACAGAGGGGCAGGAGTCTCTCAAGAACATGGGCAGTTCCTAATAGGGGAGGACAAACCAATGTATCAAGAGCTCAGTGTTGTTGCAAGTAACTATGAATCTTGTCACCCAAAGAGTGAAGCTGGATGGTCGCCATGGGCCCCGAGGGGAGGAGGAGGAGGAAAGAATAGAATAGATGGAACAGGAGGTATTTATTGGGCAGTGGAAGTGTTTTACATGATCTTGCAATGATGGACACAGGCCATGTTAAATATCATCAAAATTTATAAAAGTGTATGGTCTAAAATGTAAATCATAATGTAAACTTTTTACCATAGTTAGTAGCTATGTTTCACTATTTGTATATCAGTTGTAACAAATGTACCATCCACATATAAAAAGTACTAATATGGGAAGGAGAAAAAGGGGGAGGATGTTGGGTATATGGGAGGCCCCTGCATTCTGTATGTGACTTTATTGTGACCTAAAACTTCATGAAAACAAAAAGGAAAAAACGTAAGACCCTGGGGAATAAATGGAAGAAAGTGTCACTGTACACACAGGACAACAGATATTACAGTGATGAAAGGCAAATGTAAAAAAAAATTTTTTTAAATATTTTTCATTATTTTTTAATATCCCAATTTTAAAATTTTATTTTAGTTTTAGTTTTCTTTAATTTTTTGTGTATTTTGTTTCTTATGTTTGCATCTGTCATTGTTTCATTTTCCTATTGGATGTATTTGGCTTTTTTGTTGGCTTTGTTTTTGAAGAAGCTTTGGATCACAGATGGGTTACAACTGGGGCAGGGGAGGATTGTTGGTGTGGGGTGTCAGTGGTAGTGGATGCGTGGGAGGAGGTTCACCTGGACATACATGTTGGGTATATAGATGTGTTTGGGTGTTCGACGGGCATTGTCGCGGTGTGCGGAGAGTCACACGATAGCGGAGAAAGTGTTGAATTCACATCCTGGAGAGCTCTGCCACATTCTGTAGTGGGGCAGTGACTGTCCCTCAAGTGCAGGGGCAATAACTGGTGAAGGAGGATAGTCTATTGATGGCCCCTTGATATTGACAGCTATGGTTTTGAGCCTTTGCTCTTGAAATTGAAACTTAGCCTAGTGTTTTGTGGTGCCTAAGGGTTGCCTCCTGAGAGCCTCCTTTTTGCTCAAATGGGGCCTCTCTCTAAGCAAACTCAGCATATAAATGCATTATCTTCCCCCCAGCATGGGACATGGCTCCTGGGGATGAGCCTCCCTAGCACAGAGGGATTGCTGCCAGTCACCAACTGGCAATGCCACTGGAAAGAGACTTCAAATAAAGTAGGGAGAGGGTGAAGACAGATGATTTTGTGTGTCTGGGGAACTTCAGGGTGAGTTGTGGTGTCTTCCCAGGAGTGGCGCTTGTGTGCATCTCAGCAGGATCTCATAGACTGCCAAAGTGGATACTGCCCCTAATGGTGGGGGTCCTGAGGGCTCTGGAGACACCCAGGTCCTATGGTCAGGGTGGATAGTTCCAGAGTTTGGTACCTTGACAGTGGGCTTTATTTTGGAGTTTGTGCTCCTGAAGGTGACATAGTTGGACTCAGTTGTGGCTTCCCTACACATGGCTCATCTGTCCCTTCTATTTGAACCTATACTTGGTGCTTGTAGCAGTTTGGCAGTTTGATATAGTTATGAATTACAAAAATAGATATTGGATTATGCTTGTAAAATGGTCTGTTAATCTGGGCATGATTAAGTTATGATTAGGGCATTGACTGGGCCACGTCAATAGGGCGTTGAGCCCCACCCCTTGGTGGGTGGGGACTTGAAGATAAAAGACATATCAAAGGACAGTGTTGGAGCAGTTTTTGAGTTGGAGTTCTCATGTTGGAGTTTTGCTGCTGGAGCCTGGGGAGGCGAACAGACGGAGGAGCTTTGTCATCAGCAAGGAGAGAAGGCCCTGGGATAGAGATGAGCCATTCGCCTGATAGTCTACAGTTGGGCTTGTGGAGAAAGGCAAAGCCTAGAGCACTTCATAGGCTACAGCTGACCTTGGGGAGGAACCAGAGGAGCTAAGCCCAGAGAGAAACGGAGCCTCAGAAAGAGAGGAACCCAGGAAGCTTGAATCTTCACAGATGTTGGCAACCATCTTGCTCCAACGTGGCAATAGACTTTGGTGAGGGAAGTAACTTATGCTTTATGGCCTGGTAACTGTGACCTTCTACCACAAATAAATACCCTTTATAAAAACCAACCAATTTCTGGTATTTTGCATTAGCACCCTTTTGGCTGACTAATACAGTGCTGGATTTGGTAGGTGTACATCTGGGATCCTTGAATCTTTTTGCTGTTTGTGTACCAGCTGGGCCCTGAGCATTGGCAAGGTTGAGGCGTCTTTTCTCTGGTTCATTGGACTCGTCTGGGATGGCTGGCAGGGAGGTGAGGATTGACAGTCACCATGCCAGGTAAATGAGGGAGCCTACGGCTGTGGGCAGGAAAGTCTCATCCATTTTGGCTGTATGGGATCAGAGCCCCCTCTCGGTTAGGGGTGGAGTGGACATTGCCAACCTGGAGTCCTCAGGAATGGACTATGGCCTGGAGTGGACTTGCTGGTGTTCTGCTGTGGAGTTGTGATTCTAGCAATGGAGGAATTTGCAGCTTTGGTGTGAAGGCAGTGGCTGTTGGGGGCTGGGGGCATGGAGAGGGAAAAGTGGGTGTAGTATGGGGGCTTTTTTGGGACTTGGGAGTTGTCCTGGCTGGCATTGCAGCCGTGGTTATAGGCCATTGTGTATTTTCCCATGACCTGCAGAATTGTGTGGGAGAGAGTGTAGACTACAATGTAAACTATGGTCCATGTTCAGTGGCAATGCCCCAGGATGCATTTATTAATTGCAATGAATGTGCAACACTAATGAAGGATGTTTTTGTGGGAGAGTGTGGGAGGTGTGGGGAGTGGGGCATATGGGAATCCTTATATTTTTTGTGTAACATTTATGTAATCTAAGTATCTTTAAAAAATAATAATAATAATAATAAATAAATAAATAAAATGCTCTCTGTTGTTGCAAATCACATTTTCCTCACAAATAGTTTCTGTAGTCACCATTCCCCTAAGTCTAACTGAAATGTCAATGGCAGCTCAAGGTCTCATACCTTTCGAGTCTCTTAGTATTGAATTTCCTAAGTGGCTGCATGGGAGATTGAAAAACAAATTCCCTTTCATAATCAACATCCAAATTAGAAATAATGCATGAAGTTTAACTAGTTCTTCTGACTCAATCTTTGCATTTAAAAAAAAAAGTCTAACAAAGGTTCTCCAAAATTCTTTTGCCGATGTACTCATGCCTGCTCTATGGGGCTGAAGCATACATTTATAAGACAGAGCTCTCTCTAACATAAACAGGAGTCTTTGGGCCCAGCTGGTGTTTGACAGTGGGAATATTTATCTTCAGTTAGCCTTTTTTGTTAAAAGGTTTTCTTCATTCACAAAAGCGCCCTTTCAGTATTCACTAGTAGAATTCATTTACTCATTTTGATCTGGACCATTGCTTATTATGAACAGATATCTTAAGAAAAATCAATTTATAGGCACTTATAATAAGGCAAGGATATTACTTATTTGGCAAAATGGGATAGAAATATGTTCAGAAAGTGAGAAGTCTGAAATAACCATTTTGAAAGAAATATTTTTATTCCTTTTAAGGGATATGTTAAAAATAAGCACAGAAATAAAGTATTAATACTCATTTGTTACATTATCTAATTGTGCCTTAGAATGAAAGTGCTTTTAATATGCAAGTAGAATATTTAGAAAAATATTTAGAAAAAAAATAATTTCTTGAGCCTTTAGAAATTTAGAAAGGAAATGAACATGCATTGAGTGCTGCATTGTGCCAGACCCTATGTTAGGCAATTTACATGTAATCTCTCATTAAATTGTCACAATAACTTGGGAAGGTAAGTACTATTATTCTTACTTTATAGAAAGGGAAAATGAATGTGCAATCCTGGACCTGTCTGCCCTCACTCCATTCCTCACCTTTCTCCTACCCTGCTTTATAGCAAACGGATGCTGACATTTGCAAGCTACATTTCTCTGGTTCCCATAATAGCTAGCTTCTGGCTGTGTTCAATCAAAGGACTCGAAGGTGGAAGGAAGGTAGAGGCAGGAGAGTTTGTACTTTCCCTTCCTACTACTCAGCCTCCCAGCGGCTGCCTTTTATCTGTGGCCTCAAGCTCTCACTGGACATGCCTGTGTGGTTCTAGTTTCTTCTGGGTGACTCTGGTTTCTGGGTTCTGGTAACACCACATTTGCCCCCTAGTTCTAGAAATTGTAGTAGCCTCCCACTTTTGCTGATCTTTAGGTTGGCTCTCCATCCTTTATTTGATGTCTTAGTCCCTTCATCACTTGTGTAATACATTTTCTGTCTTAAATATTCTCTATTTCAAGTACTACATCTAAAATGATTTCTGATTTCCTGGTTGGGCCCTGACTGATACATTGAGGCTTTACCCAAAATCATATCACTTGGAGATACTTAAGACCAAAAGTGTATAGTTTTTCCTCTTCATTTGAAAATACCATAGAGTTATTATTTCTCTGTGTCTCTTAAGATTTGAAAAATCTAGGGAGGAATAATTTTTTTGGAAATATTTATGCAACAAAATTTTATTTCTAGTTTCTGAATAGTACCTATCTCTAAATTGCTAAAATACAAGTTGACAAGGGCTTTTTCTAACATCTTTTAGGTAGCTATTGATGTTATGCATTGAAGTTCTCTAAAGGTCTTTTTTTTTTTTATAGAACTAGTCATTTGCTGTAGCCCAGTGGGAACATATAGGTCTTTTAGGTTTCTTAATTCCTCACTGCCATCACATTCTTCCCTTAGTCAAAGTAATCATCCCTTTTTATTTTGCCAATTATTTCTTCTCATTATGTTAAATCCAGACTTGATTTAGGCTTGGGCCTCTGTCAGTCTAGTTCTGAGCTATCTTCAAGTCAGTGAGAGGGATAGGAAGAGGGGGAGAAAAGGATGGATGGAAGGAGGAAGAGAAGGAGGGGGAAAGAAGGTGGGAAGGAAAGAGGAGGACGATGGAGGGAAAAGACAGCAAGGAGCAAAAGAAGGAGGGAAGACATAAGGTAAAAGAGAGATAAAGAGAGGGTTTGAGTGAATTAAGGCAAATATTTTGTTGAGTTTTCAGGACATATTTCCGAATATGTGGGTCCAAAATGACAGAACATAAAGGTAATAATTGTCATTTTTCTTTCTTTACCAAATGCCAATTTTTCATCATGGAACTGAGAAAAGTTTGTCAACAGAGACACTTTCTTGTGTAAATGATAGATCCTGCTTTAAAAGAATTTTTCATTATGCAACAGCAAGTCAGCAGAAAAATCACTATGCCTTCATCCTGGGAATATAGTAGAGATTAGCCTGATTTGCTTAAAGCATTTTTGCCTGAGTTTACGAACATTAAGTATCCCCTCCCTCATTCCCTATCCTTAATTAAAAAATGTTTTCTGGAGGCACTGAGAGTTGGTGGGGGTTCAGTAATTTGTTGAAGATGCATGGCTTAATTGGATTCTGCTAGTCTCATGTTGGAGGCTATCATTCTCTCCAGCTGATACATGATGTGGCAGAAGTTAGTTGAAAATATAGAACAAACCCTCCTTCAGTTAGTTTGGAGGTTTATTACTGATTTCTCCTATAATCTAGATGTATAAGACTTGACTAATGTTTTTAGTGATAGGCTAGTAGAGGGAGTCCTCAAGCTCAAAGAAGAGCTTTGGGAAGTCTATAAACCACTCTTTGCACAATTTGCATCTGGACTAGACCCAGGAAGGTGAGGAAACCAATGACCTTTGTGTTGAATTCCCTTCTCTACTTTCAGTGTCTCTACCTCTCCTGTTCTCTCTCTCTCTCTCTCTCTCTCACACACACACACACACACACACACACACAGAGACACACACACCCAGAGCTCCAGGGACACCAGGATACTCTTTAAAACACGTAAATAATACTCTTTCTCCTTGCTCTTTGTGATGTTCAAGTTCTGGACCTTTTCCTTCAGTGGTGATTCCCTAGCACCATCTAATTTGAGATCTAAAATCCTTTTTTCCCCAAAATTCTTAAAAGGTTCTCAATGCCATCACTTTATCAAGTATATTGCATTTGTCTAGGGGTCTTCCATTCATGGAAGGCAAAGGGATGGGGATACTGGTGACTTGGAGGGTCAGCAGGGAGATTTTTGTTTTCAAATTGCTCTTAAATCAGGTCTGCCTCAGGGCTTTGGGAGTGTTACAGAGATATCTTTTCCAATGTCTGACATTTCAAGAGGACCTTGAAACCTCTGCTAAAACTGAGGCCAGGTTTTAAAAAGATCTCAGCAAAAGTGTCTTGCTTTTTTCTCTTTTTGAAGTCCCTCTAGTCAGTAATCAAACATTAAAATGTGGAAGGGCAAGACTTCTTGGGGAAGATGGCAGAGTACAGAACTCTAAGACTCAATTATTCTACCAATACAACTAACAAATATGCAGGTGTTGTCTGAAAGAACTATTTTGAAACTCCAAAGGCCAGAAGAACACTGTACAGCATACATGGAATAGTGGGAGGAAGAGGCTGATAACTTATGGTGAAGAACTGTAAATTGTTCTCTCTGCACAGTGGCTACTGGTGCCCATCTCCCACTCTCACTGCAGGCTGTGGCAGGGCTCAGTCTCTGGTTAGGTGCTGGTGACAGAAAGGGAAATAAAAATCCTTTTTCTGAAAACACAGTTGGGGGGCTTGATTAATCGTTGATCATGGATTTTGATTAGCAAATTCAGATATCAAGGTCCCAGCTCTGAGAGTAGATACTGTTAAACCCACCCAGACAAAGGCGGCATCACTCATTGTTTCAACCATCCTTAGACATGAACAGAGACAGTGGGAGATTTAAAGATGCAGTGCTTCTTCAGGGCTGCAGGACAGTTATCTAAAGGGCTGCATTTGTTGGGCAAGCTAGGAAAAATCAGATTTGGGGAGCTGTCAGAGAAGGTTTGGGCACCCATACTTATCTTATCTCCAGGGCACCTTGGATCTTGTTTGTGCTTTCTTCACGGGTCCCAGGCTCTATTTTGGTTCAGAGATACTGATATGGGAATTTCACATCTGGGGTGACTCTCCTCCCAGTATTTGCCTTCCAGGAAAAAGCAGCCATCATGAGACAACAAAAACATTGTAATAGTATAGAGGCAGACAGTCTGGGAAAAAGACCTGCCAGATTCACACACTTGGGAGAGGGAAGTCTATCTCCTAGGAAACAGAAGGGACAACAAAACTCCTCTAAACAGGGAAATGCCAAAATAACTAACAATCAAAGACTAGGACAAGACAGAGGCCCAGAAAAAGAGGGAAAACCCTGCACCCAGCATTCACCTTGGACAGACCTTCCTGATAGGTGGGATGAAGCTCAAGAAAATCTCTGTCTTATCACCAACTGCTGTCAAAACCAAGTTTTACACAGTTCAGGGTGTAAATCCCAAAGATAACATTTTAAAATATTAAAATAAACAGTGTGCAAAAAATGACTACAAGACAAACAAAGAAACAGGATTTGTTAGCCCATCAAAGGAAGCGAATAAAAATACAGAAAACACAAAAGAAGAATATGAGAATGTGGACACACCAAACAAAGTCTTTAAGAAATGGTCTTACATTGCAATGACAGATATAGGCCATTAGATATTTTGGCAAAACTTATAAAATTGTGCAGTGCAAAGTGTAAAACATAATGTAAACTATAGGTCATGGTTAGTAACAATGCTTCAATATATGTTCATCAATTGTAACAAATGTAAAACAATAATGAAATATGTTAATGGGGAAAAGTGTGAGGGATGTGGTGGGGTATATGGGAATCCCATATATTATCCATGTAACTTTTTTGTAATCTAAATCTTCTTTAAAAATAAAATAAAAATAAAATAAAAAAGAAATTGTCTTAAAAATTCTTAAGGAGATGAATTACAGAGAAAGAACCAAAGACACTGGGAAAACAATGAATGAGCAATATGAGAATATAAGTAAAGAGAGAGAAGTTTTAAAAGGAACCAAACAACTGGAGTTGAAGACCACAAATGGGGTTGAAGACCTCAAAACCAAAATGAAAAGTGCCCAGGAGAGTTTCAAGAAGAGATTGGAGCTGGCTGAAGAAAGAATCAGTGAACTTGAAGACATGACACTAGGTATGAGTCAGGCTGAGGATCAGAAAGAAAAAGAAATACTAAAAGTGAAAATAACCTAAGACATTTAGGGGACACTACCAAGCACACCAATATATGCATTATAGGGGTCCCGGAAGGAGAAGATGGAGAAAAAGAGCAGGAGTAATAAGTAATAATGACAGAGAACTTCTCAAACATAGCAAAACACATAATTAAGCATGTCTAAGAACCTCAAAGAACAGTAAACAAGATAAACATGAAAAATACACCCTATCATATACTGATTATATTATCAAATGCAAAAGGCAAGGAACGAGTTCTGAAGCTTAAAGAGAAAAGCAATGTATTATGTACTAAGGAGTCCCAATTAGATTGAATGCTAATTTCTCATCATAAACTATGGAAGCAGGAAGGCAGTGGGTAGAAATACTTAAAGTGCTGAAGGAAAACAACTGCAAAATAATAATTTTATATTCAGCATGACTTTCTTCAGGAATGAGGAGAGATTAAGACCTTCTCAGATAAACAAAAACTGAGGGAGATCCTCACCAATAGACATGTCCGACAAGTAATGCTAAAGAGAGATCCTCAGAAAGAAAAGAAAGGACACCAGACAATGCTTTAAAGCAGCATAAAGAAATAAAGACCTGAAGTAAAGGTAATCATTCAAGTAATTATAAATATCAGTACTATGGTATCATATTGTTTGCTATATAACTCCACTTCTTACTTCCTAAAGTAGCTAAAATGCAAATGCAAAATAGTAATGACACATATATTATTTTGGAAAAACAACATACAAAGATATAAGTGGTAACAAATACAAAAAATGGTGAGGGACAGAGGGGTATGGCAAAAGTATATGTGTATGTTATTGGAGTTAGGTTGTTATCAAATCAAATATGATATTTTATATATTTAGAATGTTAAATGTTATCCCCATTGTAACCACAAGGAAAATAGATGAAAAATATATTCAGATTGAAATGAGAAGGCACTCAATAAGATACAACAGAAAAGCAAGTAAATATAAAGTTAAGCTTCAATAGAAGTGAGGGACAAAAAAAAGTGTTAAGACTTGCAAAGACTAAATAACAAAATGGCAGAAGAAAGTCTCATATTATCAGTAGTCACTTTAAATGTAAATGTATTAAACTCTTAAGTCAAAAGTCAGAGATTGGCAGAATGGTTAAAAAAAATGACCCAACTTTATATTTTCTGCAAAAGGTTCACCTTAAAGTCAAAGATATTAGTAGGTTGAAAGTGAGAAGCTGGAAAAAATATACCATGGAAGTAGTAAAAGAGAGTGGGAGTGGCTATACTAATAGTGGATAAAATGGACTTTAAGTAAAAAAAAAATTTATGAGAGAAAAAGATGGTCATTATATACCAATAAAGGGGGGCAATGGAAAAGGAATATGTAACAATTATAAATATATATGCACCTAACAACAGAGCCCCAAAATATATGAAGCAAATACTGATAGATTTGAAGGGAGAATTTGATAGTTCTACACTGATAGTAGGAAACTTGAATAGATCACTCTTTTTTTCTTCTTTTTTTTTTTTTAAAGATTTTATTTATTTATTCATTTATCCCCCCCTTGCTGCTTGTGCTCGCTGGGTCAGCTAACCACGCCATGCGGGCAGGCTTGCCTTCACCAGGAGGCCCCGGGAACCGAACCCGGGGCCTCCCATATGGTAAACGGGAGCCCTACTGATTGAGCCAGAGCCACTTCCCTAGATCACTCTTAATAATGGATAGATCACCTAGTGAGAAGATAAATATGGAAATTCAGGACTTGATTGATATGCTAAACCAACTAGATTTAACAAACATATATACAACAGTGCACACAATGAAAACAGAATTCATATTCTTCTTGAATGAACATGGATTCTTCTCCAGGATAGACCATATAATGGGTCACAAAACAAATCTGAATAAATTAAAAAATATTGAAATCATACAATATATATTCTCTGACCAAAACAAAATGAAGCTAGAATTCAATAACAGAGGAAGAAATGGAAAATTCACAAACATGTGGAAATTAAACAACATACTCTTAACCATTTGGTTAAAGAGGAAGTCAGAAGCAAAATTAGGAAATACCTTGAGGCAAATTAAAATGAAAATACAACATAACAAAATTTATGGGATGCAGTGAAGGCAGTGCCGAGACAGAAACTTATAGCTCTAAATGCTTACATTAAATAAAGAAGAAAGACCTAAAATCAGAGACCTAACCTCAAAACTGTAATAACTAGAAGAAGAAAAGCAAACTAATCCCAAAGCTAGGAGAAGGAAGAAACTAACAAAGATTACAGCAGAGATAAATGAAATAGAAAGCAAAAAATACCAATAACCAATAAAACCAAAATTTGTTTCTTTGAGAACAGCAAAACTTTAGCTAGCCTGACAAAGAAAAATTAAAGAGGATATAGATAACAAAAATCACAAATATTGGTATGTATTGTGAAAATTTTGATTTTTACCCACAATAAAAAAAAATAAAAATAAAAAAACTTAAAGGGCTGGAAGCAGATGCTTTTCCAAGGGTATTTCACAGTGAACATGAAAAATAATAAAACACTCATGGTTTTATTATTAAAAAAAAAAAGAAATGAGTTCACATGCACAGGACAGGGGATTAGGACTTGAAAATATCTTTGTGTGGGACATGATTCAATCTACCACAAAAACCTCTTCTGCTGTTCATGTTCCTGATTTTTTGCCCATTTTTCAGCTTCACTTCAAATTCCACTTCAGCTTGACTTGGCAGCTTCTTTTCATACTCCCAACACTGGTCCTGGCCTCAACATGTGTCACTTCTTGCCTCATATTCAGAATGGATGTTCCTGCTCCTTCTCTGATGATGTTTCCTTGAATCCCAACACTCCCATTGTCTCAGTCTTTCTTTGTGGAAAGGAAAACAAGGAAAAATCTTGTTTTGCTTTGGAATGTCTGCAAAGTTGTGTGACTCTTGTTTGGACTGTGAGGCAATGGAAGAAACCTCAAATCACTGCGCTTTAAATTTCACATCCTGTGACTGACAATATAGGGCATGTTGAAATCTCATGAGTGGTGCATTAGTCCAATGTTACCTCTCATCCTGAAAGGTACTCACTTTAAGGGATACATACACAAATATATAAACTTAATCAAGAGGGGATTATTCACCATGACAAGAGATTCTCAACTTTACAGAAGGTTTAACTTCATGGTTCGCTTAAATACCAAGGCTCCATAGTGGATTTAAAAGTATTTGATTTTCAAAAGAGAAATTACTGTGTGCTTGCATTAACTCTGTAAATGCTATGGCTAATTGAATGTGTGATATTTGGATTTTCTTTATTAAGATGATGATGTACTTCTGATCATACAAACTACTGTGTTCCAAGGAAATAAGGGATTTTGCAGCTATCTCATGTATTCTTACATTCCTCTGTGCTTTAGGATGCCAGTCAGTCAGCCAACTACATGGGCAGCCTTTGCATCCCTCTTTTCCTCTCTGTGAAGCTCCCTCCCTCCCCCTGTCCCCCCAGCAGCATCATGTGGGCAGCTCATTCTGCCTCTAGGACATATCACTGCCAGAGGCTTGTACCAATTCCTGCCCAATATTTTCATACACAAACTCAATTCCCCTTATTTCCAGGCTAGCCCTGAGGGTTCCTTCCCATTCTGATAATTGATCCACTGTCTTATTCCGAGAGCCAGTTCTTACTTTGTGTCTTGGCTCTGATTATTTTCTTGTTCCCTGTGATTGAGACCTTATCTTGGTCTTGTCCAGCATCCTCATTCCCATAGGAGTGGCCCCTGCCTTGATTTTGTCAGCAGTATTGTCCCTCCTTCCTCCACCCCACTACATTGTGAAGGCACTGTGTATTCTTGTCTAGAGTCTGGGCCCAGCTCACTTCTAACAGGGCAATAGGCAGTCAGTTTTAGGTTCTATATAAATATCATTCTTTCTTGGATTTCCTCTTGCATTTTTCCATCGAAATAGTCTGAGGGAACACCTGTATATCTGTTAAAGTCCCACAGAAAAGAAGGGGCATAATTATATTAGAACACTTCTAGGAGAGTGTATCTACAAAGGGACTAATTAAAAAGTTTGGGGAGGGAAATGGATGTGGCTCAAGCAGTTGGGTACCCACCTGCCACGTGGGAGGTCCCAGGTTCGGTTCCGGTGCCTCCTGAAGAAGACAAGCAAGGCAGAGAGCTGCCGCAATGGGCTGGCATGACAAGCTGACGTGACCAACTGGTGCAGGGAGCTGACACAACGAGATGATGCAATGAGATGACATGACAAGATGATACAATGAGATGATGCAATGAAACACAATGAGAGACACAACAAAGAGGGAGCGGAGGTGGCTCCTTAAGCCATTGGGCACCTCCCTCAAAAAACATGGGAGGTCTACGGTTTGGTTTCTGGTGCCTCCTAAAAAGGAAACAAGCATACAATGAGCAGATAATGAGTGCAAACAGTGGGGGGGGGAATAAATAAAATAACTATCTAAAAAAAGGTGTGGGGAGCCATAAGGGGTAGTCAGTAATGGAGAGTGAAATTGTTTCCATTCTTAGGCTTAAAAGATGAGGGGGAGGAGTGTATCATGGAACCTGAAGGAGAGACTTGAGTAGAACAAGCCATGCTGAGAGGAACAATTATCTTCTGTTGAGGGATCCAACCAGTCCAAGGTAACTCTCTAGAGAGGAATGCAGGATAATAAATACCCTTGGCCTTACTCCTTTACCTCCTTCCAGTTTCCTATTGGAGATCCTTTTTAGTTCAGTGCAACTGGAAGCCAGAAGAAGGGACCCTCTTGTGGCTCAGAACAAGGAGGATAAGTGTAGAGAGTAGCTCTGGAGGTGTAAAATTAAGATATCTAGTACAGTTTGTTATGTGTATAACTTTGAGCTATGGACTGAGAGGCTTCTAGGAGGCATCGAGTCTTCACTGGAGTGCTGAAGAGGAAAGACATTACTCTGTGACAGGAAGGAAAGGATCCAATAATATTGTTTTCTAGAGGGTTGCAATTAAATGAAAATGACACACATACGTGATTAACACATACACATTCATAATACCTGGCCCACATAATTCCAAGCCCAGTATGTTTTTTATTAGTTTAAGTTTCTTCCTTCTCCTCTGACTCCGCATCCCCGTGATGAACATATGTGAGTGAAGCTTTTGATTTAGTCTTTTCTTGCTTGACTTTGTTTTTTTCTGGGAAGATGATCCCACTATTTTTTTTTTATTAGAGAAGTTGTGAGTTTACAAAATAATGCATAAAATACAGGATTCACATGCACCACCCCACTACCACTACTACTACCTTGCATTGGTGTGGAACATCCATTATCATTGATGATAGTACTTTTTAAGAATAATTTAACTATTTTTAACAGTAGTTACATTTGTCACAGTTGATGAAAGATTATTAAAATAGTTCAATCTATCAATCATTATTTACATTAGGTGTATTTTTCCCCATCTACCACCCTATTTTTACCACCTTGTACATTTGTTATAATTCACGAAGGAACATTCTTATACTAGTACTATTAACGATAGACCTTTGTTTACAATTGGGTTCACTGTGTTGTACAGTCCTACTTTTTGTCCTTCAATTTTTATTCTAGATAAACATAAATCCTAAAAATTCCTCTTTTAACCACATTCACCTATACAAATCAGTGCTGTTGACTACACTCACAATAATGTGCTACCATCGCCACCATCCATTTCCAAACCTTTACCATTAGCCTATATAGAAAGTATGAACAAGTTAAGCATTAACTCCCCATTTCCTAACCCCAATCTATTTCTTGGTAACATATATTCTAGAGTCAAACGACATCAATTTGCCTGTAATAATTAGTTCGCAAAAGTAAAACCATACAATATTTGGCTTATTTTACTCAACAGAATATCCTCAAGGATCAACCATATTGTCACATACATCAAAACTTCATTCTTTCTACAATGAATTATATTAAATCTTATATATATATATACCATATTTTGTTTATACAGTCATTGGTTGATGGACACTTGGGTTGCTGCCATCTTTTGCTAATTGTAAATATTGGTGTTTTGATCATCAGTTGTGCAAATCTCTGCTTTCAGTTCTTCTGGGTATATAACTAGTAGAGGGATTGCTGGATCATATGGTAATTCTATACATAGCTTCCTGAGGAATTGCCAAGCTGTCTTCCACAGCGGATGTAACATTTTACATTTCCACCAGCAATGAATGAGTGTTCCTATTTCTTCACTTCCAACACTTGTAGTTTTCTGTTTTTTGTTTTTGTTTTTAACAAAATAGTTTAGTGACTATCCTTGTAGGTGTGAAATAATATCTTATTGTGGTTTTGATTTGCATTTCCCTAATAGCTAGTGATGTTGAGCATCTTTTCTTGTGCTTTTTCACCATTTGTATTTCCTCTTTGGTGAAATATCTATTCAAGTCTTTTGCCATTTTTTAAATTGGGTTTTTCACCTTTTTATTACTGAGTTGTAGGATCTCTTTACATACTCTGGATATTAAACCCGTATCAGATTTGTGGTTTCCAAATATTTTCTCCCATTGAGTAGATTGTCTTCTCTCTTTCTTTACAAAGTCCTTTGATGCACAAAAGATTTTTAAAAATTTTTTTTTATTTTTAGGAGGGCCCATTTATCTATTTATTCTTCCCATTCTTGTGCTTAGGGTGTAAAGTCTAAGAACACATTGCTTACCACAAGTTATTGAAGATGCTTCCCTACATTTTCTTCTTGAAGTATTATAGTCCTGTTTCTTATATTTAGATCTCTGATCCATTTTCAGTTAATTTTGGATTATTGTGTGAGATAAGGGTCCTCTTTCTCAGCACCACTTGTTGTTGAAGAGGCTCCTCTTTCCCAATTGAACGGACTTGGAAGGCTGGTGAAAACCTAATTGGGTATAGATATGTGGGACTATTTCTTAATTCTCAATTTGATTCCATTGGTCTCTATATCTCTCTTTATGCCAGTAACATGTTGTGACAACTGTAGCTTTGTAAGGAAAAAGTCAGGAAGTGTGATTCCTCCAAGTTTTTTCTTCTTTTTCAACATGCTTTTGGCTATTTTGGGCCCCTTACCCTTCCAAATAAATTTGATTATAGGCTTTTTCATTTCTGCAAAGTAGGTTGTTGGAATTTTGATTGGAATTGCATTGAATTTATAAATCAATTGGGGTAGATTGACATATTAATGATATTTATTCTTCCAATCCATGCACCTGGAATGTCCTTCCATTTATTTAGGTATTCCTTGATTTATTTTAGCAATGTTTTGTTGTTTTCTGTGCACAAGTCCTTTACATACTTGGTTAAATGTATTCCCAGATATTTGATTTTTTATTTGATATTGTAAATGGATTTTTTTTCCTTGATTTCCTCCTTAGTTTGCTCATTACTTATATATAGAAGCAGTGCTGATTTTTGCTCATTGATCCTGTATCCTTCCACTTTACTGAAATAATTTATTAGCTCTAGTAGCTCTGTTGTAGATTTTTCAGGACTATCTATATATAGGTTCATGTCACCTGAAAATAGTGAAAGTTTTATTTCTTCCTTTCCAATTTCCTTCCTTTTTTTTGTTTAACTTCTAAGACTAGAACTTCCATCAAAATGTTTAGTAACGGTGGTGACAGTTGGCATCCTTGTCTAATTCCTCATCTTAGAGGGAAATCTTTCAGTCTTTCACCACTGAGTACAATGTTAGTTGTGAGTTTTTCATATATGACCTTTATCATGTTGAAGAAGTTTCCTTCTATTCTTATTTTTGATGTATTTCTATTAAGAAAACATCCTGAATTTATTAAAATGTCTTTTCTGTCTGAACTGAGATGATCAAGTGGTATTTCCACTTCAATTTATTAATGTGGTGTTTTACATTAATTGATTTTCTTATGTTGAATTGCCCCTGCATAGCTGGGATAAAATTCACCTGATAATGGTGTATAATTCTTTTAATGTGCTGTTGGATTCAATTTGCAAGTATTCTCTTAAGGATTTTGTATCTATATTTATTAGAGAAATTGGTCTGCAAATTTCTTTACCTGTACTACCTATATCTGGCTTTGGTTTAGGGTCATGCTGACCTCATAGAAAAGGTTAGGTAGTGCTCCTTTCCTTTCAATTTTTGGAAGTGTTTGAGCAGGAGTGTTATTAATTCTTGGAATGATTGGTAGACTTCCCTTGTGAAATCATCTAGTATTGGGCTTTTCTTTGTTGGAAGTTCAGGCTCTTGACTTGTCTCTTTACTTCTATTTCTTAAAGAGTCAGTGTACACTGCTTGCGTGTTTCCAGGAATTTGTCCATTTCAATTATTTTGTCTAATTTTTTGGCATACAGTTATTCATAATATTCTCTTATGATCTTTTTTTATTCCTTTGGGATAAGTAGTAATGTTTCCCCTCTCATTTTTGGTTTGTTTACATCTTCTATCTTTTTCTCTTTGTCAGTCTAGCTAAAGGTTTTTCAATATTATTGATCTTCTCAAAGAACCAACTTTTGGTTTTGTTTATTCTATTTTTTATTCTTAATTTCATTTATTTCTCTTCTAATCTTTGTTATTTCTTTCCTTCTGCTTGTTTTGGAATTAGTTTACGATTTTTTTTTTTTGTCAATTTCCTCCAGGCGTGCAATTATGTCTTTGATTTTAGCCCTTTCTCATTTTTTAAAAAAATATAGGGTTTTAGGGCTATAAACTTCCCTTTCAGCACACCTTCATTACATCTCATCAGTTTTGACATGATGGATTCTCATTTTCATTCATTTTGAAATATTTACTGATTTCTACTCTAATTTCTTCTTTGAACCATTGATTGTTTTGAGTGCATTTTTAAACTTCCATATAATTGTGAATTTTCCAATTCTCAGCCAGTTATTGATTTCCAGTTCCATTCCATTATGATGAAAGAAAGTGTTTTTTATAATTTCAAACTTATAAAATTTATTGAGACTTGTTTTGTGATGCAACATGTGGTCTATCCTGGAAAGTGATCCATGTTCACTTGAGAAGAATGTATATCCTACTGTTTTGGGGTGTAAAGTTCTGTATATGTCTGTGAGGTCTAGTTCATTTATCATATTATTCAAGTTCCCTGTTTTCTTATTGATCTTCTGTCTAGATGGTCTATCTATTGAGGAGTGTGGTGTATTCAAGTCTCCAACTATTACTGTAGAGGTGTCTGTTTCTCCCTTCATTTTTGCCAGTGTTTGCATCATGTTTTGTGGGGCACCCTGGTTAGGTGCATAAATATTTATAATTGTTATTTCTTCTCACTGAAATGCACTTTTATTAATATATGGTGTCCTTTTTGTCTCTTATAACAATTTTCCATTTAAAGTCTATTTTGTCCAATATTAGTATAGCTATTGCAGCTCTTTTTTGATTATAGTATGCCTGGAATATATATTTCCAACCTTTCATTTTCAACCTATTTGTGTCTTTGGATCTAAAGTGAGTCTCCTATAAACAGCATACTTTTGAATCATACTTTTAAAAATCTATTCTGCCAATCTGTGTGTTTCGATTGGTGAGTTTAATCCATTAACATTCAATTTAATTAATGTAAAAGCAGTACTTACTTTAGCCATTTTATCCTTTGTTTTTTAAATCTTTAATAATATTTAAAAAAAATTTTTTAAGATACTTAGATTACACAAATGTTACACAAAAATTATAGGGATTCCCACATGCCCCACCTCCTACACCTCCCACAACCTCCCATAAACATCTTTCATTAATGTGGCACATCACCTACAATGGATATACACATCCTGGGGCTTTGCCACTAAGCATGGGTCATAGTTCATGAACACTGTAGACCACACTCTCTCCCACAAAGTTCTGCATCCTATATGCTGATATAAAATGGCCTATATCTGTCATTGCAATGTCACTCAGGATAACTCCCAAGTCCCGAAAAAACCTCTGTATTACAACTGCTTTTCCCTCTTCCTGCCCCGAAAGCGTCCAGTGTCCACTGGCTCCACATTAATGTTGTAATTTCTTCCATTGCTTGGAAGTATTCCACGTGGGCCAGCATTCCACATGGGCCAGTACTCTGTGTGAGCCAGCTATCTACTCAGGCCAGGTCGCCACACAGGCTAGCTTGCCTTTCACTAGAGGCCCCAGGAATCGAACCCTGGATCTCCTATATGGTATATGGGAGCCCAATTCCTTGAGTTACATCCATTTCCCAAAGAGGTTTTAGATTACAGAAAAGTTACATCAAAGTTATAACGGATTCCCATATACCCCACACCTCCCACTCCCACATCTTCCCCAATTAATAACATCTTAAATTTGTGTAGTAAATTTGTTAGAATTGATGAATGAATTTTGAAGCATTGCTGCTAACCAAGGTTTATAGTTTACATAATGGTTTACAGTTAATTCCAATGACCTGACAATGTCCTATGTTCCACAAAGTATTCCTTCACCCTCCCTTGAGAACCTCTGATAACCACTATCTTTATAACAATGTTGCATGTTCTCCATTACTAAAATATTAATAAGTTTACTTTGCCCATGGTTCCATTTCTGTGTTATGTTTGTTCATTCCTCAACTTTGAATATTTTGGGATTGTGATGCCCACTCTACTTGATATTGTGAGGGGACATATATCTTATGGGGTAGACAGAAGGAACTCTTTTGCTTGCAGTTGTAGATACTCTCTTTTTTTGATGGGGCTGTCCATCATCATCATTTTGTTAGTTGTCCTGGGCACACTGATGATCTGGAGATTAGTTGTAGGCCACAACTCTTCTGAGAGTCAATGCTCAACCGGTATCTGAACAGACTGAAGATTTAATTCTCTGAGACATACATATAATGGGTATAGTGCTAAATATAGGCTCAAATAAAAAGGGTAGAAGAATCATGTGTAGGGAAATTATAAGTGAGTCTTACTCTGTTACATTGTGGAAATAGGATATCACATATTTCAAGGTAAGGCCCACTGACAGGGTGTTGATTTCAAAGGATTGTATGCCTTGCCGAGAGTATCTGCATGGATCTAGTGCTCTTATAAGCACCCCTTTTTGAGGCTTTGTTCACAGTGACAGTTAGTGGGATCTGCCTGAGGCATGTGTAATTGTACCCTCTGGAATGACCTCCCAACTTATATGAAATCTCTTAGCTGTAAAAACTCTTTTATATTTGATGTTTCCTTCTTTTGTCCTAGGTGTTTTACCAAATGAATCACTGGTTGGTGCTTAGTATTAATCCTTTGGTACCAGGGAGACTCATCCCTGGGAGTCATGTCCCATGCCATGGGGAATGGTAGTGCATTCATTTGCTGAGTTTGGCTTAGACAAAGGCCACATTTGAGTAACATGGAGGTTTCCAGGAGGTAACTCTTAGGCAGTAGTTATTAGGCTAAGTTTCAATTTTATAAGAATAAGGTTCATAGCTACATGCATAAATATTTAGGACTTGGCATATTGGTCTGTCTTCTTTTATTAGGCACTGCCTATGATCTCGAGAGACTCTTGCTTCTCTATTTGAGAAAATAGCAGGACTGTCCAAGATGGGAATTTATTATTTTCTTGTTTATTTTGTGGGTCTCCACCCACTGGGATAACAACTTATGAAAAGATGAACACTTTCATATTTCATGGAAGCATGCCCCAGGTGCAATCTTTCCCACATACACCACCACCCCTCAATGCCCTGAATCAATAACTCTCCCCTACTGTATTTGCTAAAAGACCATTCCCACCATTGTGGTTTCAGCCACAGACCTACAAATCCCCAGAGTTCAACTGTTCCTTAATCCAGCCCTCTCCCAACCCAACTACCTCCACCCTGTTCAGCATCACATTCCAACTCTGTTATCCCACTCACATCCCTGCATCACTATTACTCCCATCCACTGCAAACCACCCCTTTATATTTTTTCATAGGTTCTGTCCAGATTTAACATTGGCTCAACACTCATTACTACCTTTCCATCTCCTGGTAACTTACCTTACAGACTCTATTTTTGTGCATCTACTCAATACACTTAGATCATATCAGTGAAGTCATGCAATATTTGTCCTTTAGTGATTGGTTTACTTCAGTCAACATGAAGTCTTCAAGATTCATCCACATTGTCACATGTGTCAAAACTTCATTCTTTCTTACATCTGAGTTATATTGCATTCTACATATATACCACATTTTGCTTATCCATTCATCTGTTGATGGATACTTGGGTAGTTCCCAAATTTAGGCAATAGTGAACAATTCTGCTATTTACATTGTTTTTTTGTTTTTTGTTTTTTTTTGGGGCTTAAAAAACAGGAATTTATTGTCTCACAATTTTGAAGGCCAGAAGTTCACCATCAAGACACCTGCAAGTTATGTGTTTTCTAAAGTCTGTCGAGTTCTGGTAGGGATTCATTCTCTGTCTACATCTGTATTAGTCAGCCAAAAGTGTGCTGATGCAAAGTACCAGAAATCTGTTGGCTTTTTTATAAAGGGTATTTATTTGGGGTAGAAGCTATAGTCACAAGGCCATAATTTTTATATATTTGTTCATGTACTGGCTTTCAATTCTTCTGGTTATATACCTAGTAGTGGGATTGTTGGATTGTATGGCAATTCTATGGTTAGCTTCCTGAAGAAACTTCAAACCATTCCCCATAATGGTTGCACCATTCTACATTCCCAGAGGTGGTGGATGAGTGTTATCATTCTTCCACATCCCTTCCTACACTTGTAGTTTCTTTTTTTTTTTAATAACAACCATTCTAGTAAGAGTAAGATGATATCTCATTGTAGTTTTGGTTTGCATTTACCTAATAGCTAGTGATGGTGAGCATCTTTTCATTTGCTTTTTTGCCATTTATATTTCCTCTTCAGAAAAGTGTCTATTCAAATCTCTTGCTCATTTTTGAATGGGTTGTTTGTCTTTTTATTTTTGAGATGTAGGATTTCTTTATATATGCTGGATATTAGACCCTTATTGGATAAATGATTTCTCCCATTGAGTAGGCTGCCTTTTCACCTTCTTGATAAATTCCTTTGAAAAACAAAAGCTTTTAATTTTGAGGAAATCCCATTTATCTATTTTTTCTTTCATTGCTCGTGCTTTGGGTGTTAAGTTTATGAAACCATTTTGTAATACAAGATCTCATAGATGCTCCCCTACATTATCTTCTAGGAGCTTTTTGGTCTTGGCTCTTATATTTAGGTCTTTGATCTAAATCTTGAGTAAATTTTTATAAAGGGCATTAGATGGTGATCCTCTTTCCTTTTTTTTTTTTTTTTTGGATATGGATATTCAGGTCTTCCAGCACCATTTGTTGAACAGGTTATTTTGTCCCAGCTGAGGGGACTTGGTTGGTGGCCTTGTCAGATATCCATTGTCTGTATATGCATAGGTCTATATAAGAAATCTCTGTTCAGTTCCATTGGTCAGTATGTCTATCTTTGTGCTGATACCATGCCGTTTTGACCACTGTAGCTTTATAGTATGCTTTAAAATCAGGTAGCATGATACATCCAATTTAGTTTTTCATTTTCATTATGTTTTTGGCTATTTGGGGTTCTTTGCTCTTTCAAATAAATTTTATAATTGGCCTTTCCAGTTCAGTCAAATACTGTTGTAATTTTTATGGGAATTGCATTGAATCTGTAAATAAATTTTGGTGAAATAGGCACCTTAATGATATTTAGTCTTCCAACCCATGAACATGGAATATTATTCCATTTATTTAGGTCTTCTTTGATTTCCTTTAATAATGTTGTTTGGCTTTCTGTGTACAAGTTCATTACATCCTTGGTTAAGTTTATTCCTAGATATTAGATTCTGTTAGTAGCTATTGTAAATGGGTTTTTTTCTTAATTACTTCCTCTGCTTGCTCATTATTACTATACAGAAATGCTACTGATTTTTGCATGTTGATCTTATATCCTTTCACTTTGCTGAATTCATTTATCATCTCTAGAAGCTTTCTATTAGATTTTTTGGGACTTTCTAGATATAGGATCATTTCATCTGCTAATAGTGATAGTTTGAATTATTCCTCTCTAACTTGGTTTCCTTTTATTTCAATTTCTTGCGTAAGTGCTTGAGCAACCACTTTTATTACAATGTTAAAGAAGAGTGGTGTCAGTGATCATCCTCCTCTTGTTTCAGATCTTAGAGGGAAAGCCTTTAACATTTCACTATTGGGTATGATGTTAGTTGTAGGTTTTTCATATATCCCTTTTATCATGTTGAGGAAGTTTCCTGCAATCCTATCTTTCAAAGTGTTTTTAGCAGTAAATGGCACTGTATTTTGTCAAATGCATTTTGTTCATTGATAGAGATGATCATGTGAATTTTCCTTTTGATCTGTTAATGTGGTGTATTACATTGATTGATTTTCTTATGTTGAGTCATCCTTGCACACCTGGGATAAAACTCAGTTGATCATAGTGTACAATTCATTTCAAGTCTTGTTGAATATGATTAGCAAGTATTTTGTTGTGGAATTTAACATCTAAGCTCCTTAGAGTGACTGCACTGTGGTTTTCTTTTCTTGTGACATCTGTATGTGGCTTTGGTATTAGGGTGATATTGGCCTCATAGAATGAGTTAGGTAATGTTCCCTCTACTTCTAATTTTTGGAAGAGTTTAATCAGGATTGGTGTTAGTTTTTTCTGAAATGATTGGTAGAATTAACTTGTAGAAAAATCTGGTCCTGGACTTTTCTTGGTTGGGAAGTTTGTGATGACTAGTTCAATCTCTCTACTTGTGATTGGTCTGATGAGTTCCTTTATTTCTACTTTCATCAATGTAGGTTGCAGATATGATTCTAGAAATTTCTGCATTTTATCTAATTTATCCATCTTGTTGACATACAGTTTTTTAAGGTATCCTCATATGATACATTTATTTCTGTGGCATCAGTGGTGATAATCATGCTCTCATTTTAAAATTTTATTTATTTGAATCTTCTTCCATTTTTTTCTTTTTTAATTTACCTAAGGTTTTATCAATTCTGTTAATTCTTTCAAAGAAACAGTTTTTGGTTTTTTAAAAATTTCTATTGTTTTTTATTCTCAATTTCATTTAATTCTGCTCTCATAATTGTTATTTCCTTCTCTCTGCTTGCTTTGGGATTAGTTTGTTTTTATTTTTCTATTTCCTCCATGTGTGCAGTTAGGTTTTTTATTTTAAGTCTTTCTTCCTTTTTTTTTTAATTAATTAATTTATTTTTATTGTGGGTAAAATTCAAATTTTTCACAATACAAACAAATATTTGTAAAACGATATATAGATATATATGCATATATGTGCATTTGCTTACATAAATGTTATTTTTTTTCCATATATATTTTTAAAAGATGCTTAGATTACATAAATGTTACTGTTTTCATATATATTTTAAAAGATGCTTAGATTACATAAATGTTACACAAAAATTACAGGGATTCCCATAATCTCCACCTCCCATACCTCCCATAACATCTCACATAAACATCTTTCATTAGAGTGGCACATCACCTGCAATGGATATACACATCCTGGGGCTTTGCCACTAAGCATAGACCACAGTTCACATCATAGACCACACTCTCTCCCACACAGTTCTGCATGGTATACGCAGATGTAAAATGGCCTATATCCGTCACCACAACGTCACTCAGGACAATCCCCAAGTCCTGTAAAAGCCCCTGTATTAGAACTGCCCTTTCCCTCCCAACCCCAAAAGCATCTAGTGGCCACTGGCTTCACCTCACTGTTATAATTTCTTCTATTGCTTTAATGCCAATATGTCTACAACAGAATACCATTAAGTCCACTCTAGTCCATAGCTCTTCCCCCAATCCTTAGGGGACTAGAATGGTGATGTCCACTCCACCTCCAAGTAAGAGTGGGCTTATATCCCATGGATATGGTGGATGGGATTATCCTGCCTTCAGCTGCAGGCACACTCCATTCCCTGGGATGGCCATTGTCTATCATTGTCGTCTCCTCATCAGGTGACTTGGGTGAGTCCATTGAGCTGTAGAGTAGGAGTTGCAGCTCCACCAAGATTCCAGGCGTGGCTGGCACATAGGCAGGCCAGAGGCTCCAGTCTCTGGAAGTACATCTACAAACCCCAGCCTCACATATAGGTTTGAATAGAAGGGACTGATGGACCATGTGCAGGGAGGACTTATTTGAGTCCAACTCTGTCACTCTCAGGAGCACAGATTCCAAAGTAGAACCCATTGATAAGGCATCAATCTCATCCCCCCTTATATAGGACCTGGGTGTCTCCAGAGCCCTCAGGAGTCTTTCTGTGTGGGGTGATATCCATTTTGGTGTTCTATGAGGTCCTACTGAGGTGTGAGTAAGTGTTACCTCTGGGATGACCTCCCGATATTCTTTGAAGTCTCTTAGTCACATGAACCCATTTGTCTTTACCTTTTCCCCCCTTTTATTCAAGGTTTTTTTTACCAGTTGTGTTTCCAGTTGGCACTTGGTATTAGTCCCTCGTTGCCAGGGAGGCTCATCTCTGGGAGTCATGTCCGACGTTGGGGGGAAGGTAATGCATTCATATGCTGAGTTTGGCTTAGAGAGAGGCCACATTTGAGCAACAAGGAGGCTCTCAGGTGGTAATTCTTAGGCAACCCATAACAGTAGGCCAAGTTTCAATTACAAATTTAAAAAAAAAAAATTTTTATTTTCTTATTTTATTTTTTAATTTTAAATTATTATTATTATTTTTATCTTTTCTCCTTTTATCACTGCATTATCGGATATCCAATGTGTACCATGACACCTTCCCCCTCTCATTCCCCAGTGTCTCCCAATTTTTCATTTAGTTTTCAAAGAAGTTTTAGGTCACAGCAAAGTCACACATGGAATACTAGAGATTCCCATATACCCAATCTCCCTTCCCATCCCCTACCCCATCTTACAACGTTTTTTTTTTTTAATATAGGCATTTATGATTAAATATTTCCCTCTCAGCACTGCTTTTGCTGCATCCCATAAGTTTTGATATGTTGTGTTCTCATTTTCATTCATTTCAAGATAGTTACTGATTTCTTTTGCAATTTCCCCCTTGGCCTACTGATTGTTTAAGAGTGTGTTGTTTAGATTACCCAAAATATTACACGGAACCCACTGGGATTCCCATGTTGCCCACCTCTCACACCATATATATATAAATAACATTTTTGTAAGCAAATACATATATATGCATATATATTTATATATCATTTTGCAAATGTTTGTATGTATTGTGAGAATTTTGATTTTTACCCACAATAAAAATAAATTAAAAAAAAAAAAGAGTGTGTTGTTTAACTTCTGTATATTTTTGCCTATTCTGGTTCTCTGCCATTTATTAATTTCCAGCTTCATTCCATTGTACTCAGAGAAATTAGTTTGTATAATTTCAATTTTTCTGAATTTGTTTTGCTTTGTTCTATGACCTAGCATGTGGTTTATCCTGGAGAATGATTGATTTGTACTTGAGAAGAATGCATATCTTGACGTATTTGGGTGTAATGTTCTGTATATGTCTATTAGGTCTAGTTTCTCTGACATATTATTTAACATCTCTGTTTCTTTATCTATCCTCTGTCAAGATGTTCTGTCTAATGGTAATAATGGTGTATTAAATTCCTTATTATGAGTGTAGAGGCATCTATTTCTTTACTTAGTTTTGCCATTGTTTTTCTTATGTGTTTTGGGGCATCCTGGTTAGTTGCATAAATATTTATAACTTTTCTTTCGTCTTGATAAATTACCCCTTTTATTCATACATAGTGTACTTCATTGTCTCTTACAATAGTTTTGCATTTAAAGTCTAATTTGTTTGATATTAGTATAGGTACTCCTGCTCCTTTTTGGTTGTTGTTTGTGTGAAAAATTGTTTTCCTCCCTTTCAATTGCGATGTCTTTGTGTCCATGGGTTTAATGTGAGGTTCTTGTAGACCGCATATAGATTGGACTTATTTCCTGATCTATTCTGTCTATCTTTGTCTTTTGATTGGAGAGTTTAATCCATTAACATTCAGTGTTATTACTGTCAAGGCATTACTTTCACTAGCCATTTTTTCCTTAGGTTTATGTATGTCATATTTTGTTTTTATTTTTCTTTTTATCCTTTTAGTTACTCTTACTAATAATCTTCCTCTCTACACTCTATTCCAACCCTTTATCTCTTGTTTTTTCCTTTCAACTTGCAGAACTCCCTTTAGTATTTCTTGAAGGGCAGGACTTTTGTTGACAAACAATCACAATTTTTGTTTAGCTGGAATATTTTGAACTCTCCCTCATTTTTGAATGCCAGCTTTGCTAGATCAAGAATTCTTGGCTGGTAGTTTTTTTCTTTTACCTCTTTAATTATGTCATACCACTGCCTTCTTGCCTTCATGAGTTCAGATTAGAAATCAGCACTTAATCTTATCGAGCTTCCCTTATGTGTGTTGGATATATTTTCTCTTGCTTTGAGGGTTCTTTCCTTGCCTTAAGTGGTTGACAATTTGATAAGTATGTGCTTTGGAGTAGGCCTGTTAGGATTCATATAGTTTGGAGTGCACTGTGCTTCCTGGACATGTATAGATGTAGCTCAAGTGGCTGAGTGCCTGCTTCCCATGTACAAGGTCCCAGGTTAAAACCGTGGTACCTCTAAAAAACAAACAATGAAAACAAACAAATAAAAGAAAAAAACAACTCTCATTGGGAAGTGATTGAATGACTTCTTCCCATGTCCTAGATTCAATTCCCAAAACCTCCTAAAAAAAGGAGTTAGGAAATTTTCTGCCATTATTTCCTTCAACACTCCTTCTGCCCCTTTTCCCTTATTTTCTCCCTCTGGGTTGCCTATAATGCATATGCTTATGCATTTTGTGTTGTCATTTAGCTCTCTGAGTTCCTGCTGATTTTTTTTTTCTATTTTTTCATCTATCTATACTTCTAACTATGCAAGTTCAGTTTTTCTATCTTCAATGTCACTAATTCTTTCCTCTTCCTGTTCAAATCTACTGTTATGTGCTTTCAGTGTATTTTTAATTTTTTGCATTGTGTCTTTCATCACCATAATGCCTGTTATCTTTTTATGTATGCTTACAATTCCTTCTGTATGTTTCCCCAGTGTAGTCTTTTTTTTAAAAGGATATCTAGTGCATTTTATTTATGCAGATTTTAATCAATTAATTTCTTAATGACAATATAACTTTTGCAAATATAGACTATGCCATTTACAATTTTAATCATATCACATTGAGATATAGATTAAACTTTTACTTTCACTTTTCATCACATAACCAATCTGTGTTTTTTATTACCTATCCAGGCTGTTCCTTTCTTAAAGTATTTGTATCTTAGTTCAGTAAGTGAAATATTTATGGTACTTTTTAAAGTGCTTTTTCTAGCTTGCTATGTCATCAAGCAACTGCATTTTCATATAAAAAGTACATCTTTAAAACACTTAATTATAAACTTTCTATTTTAGTACTTAATATATATTTTCCCACTTTTTTATTTTTTAAGAGATACTTCAATTACATAAATGTTACAGAGAATATATAGGGGATTCCCATATGCCCTGTTCCTTACCCCTCCCACATTTTCCCACATTAGCAACATCTTTTTCAGTGTGGTAAATTCATTGCAATTGATAAACACATTTTGTAGCATTGCCACTAAGCATGGTTTATAGTTCACATTGTAGTTCACACTCTTTTCCATTTAACTCTGTAGGTTATGGTCAGATATGTAATGGCCTGTATCTGTCATTGTAATGTCATTCATATGATTCCCAAATCCAAAAAAATGCCCTTCTATTATACCTTTTTTTCCCTCTCCTTAACCCCAGAACATCCATGGGTCATTGCTTCCACAGCAGTGATATTTCTTCCATTGCTAGAATCACAAGTAGTCTATAGTAGAATACTAGTAAGTTTATTTTAGTCCATAATTCATTTCTCAGTCCTGAGGACTCTGAGATGGTGAAGCCCACTCCACCATTAATTGAGGGGGTTTAATCCCATACATCCAATAGATGGGACTCTCTTGCTTGCAGTTGTAGGCACTCTTGGTTCCTTGGTATGTTGTTTGTCCATCATCTCCTTCCCATTAGTTATCCTGGGTGAATCCATTGAACTGGAGAATAGGTGTTGCAACTCTGTTGAGAGTCACGGTTCAGCTGGCACATGGACAGCCCAAAGACTTAAGTTTCTTAGATGTAGTCTCTAGTACTAATTATAGGTTCAAATAGAAGGGTCAAAAGAACCATGTTTAAGGGAACCACAACTGAGTGCAACTCTGTTACACAGGGAAGTGTAAATTCCTAAGTAAGGGCCACTGGCTAGGCATCAAACTCCTGAGCTTTCTACCCTGGCTATAGTGTCTAGATGTTTCCAGAGACCTCAGGAGCCCCACTATTTGAGGTAGTATTTACTTTGTCAGTCAATGAGATCCCGCTGAGACATGAATAAGCATAACCTCTTGAATGACTTCCTGACTCACTTTGAAGTCTCTTAGGTATATAAACTCATTTGTTTTTACCTTTTCCCTCTTTTGGCCAAGGTCTTTTTCCAGTCGCATTGCTAGTTGGTGCTTGGTACTAATCCCTCGGTGCCAGGTTCATCCCTGGGAATCATGTCCCACACCAGGGGGAAGGTCTATATGCTGAGTTCGGTTTAAAGAGAGGCCATTATGTCTTACTTCATTCATTTAGTTGATTCATGATATCTGTTTGGACATCTTTTATTATTATTATTATTTTTTTTTATTGTGGGTAAAAATCAAAATTTTCACAATACATGCCAACATTTGCAAAATGATATATAAATATATATGCATATATGTGCATTTGCTTACAAAAATGTTATTTATGTATATATATAAATATATTTTAAGAGGTGCTTAGAGACCCAAAATATTACACGGAACCCACTGGGATTCCCATGTTGCCCACCTCCCACACCTCCCACCACATCCCACACAAACATCTCCCACAAGTGTGGCTGTTTGGACATCTTGGTTACTTGCTCCACATTCTCCATCTACTCCTGCTTTTAGCTTGTTCATTAGACTGGGCCATGTCTTCCAATTTCTTATTATGGCTTGTAATTTTTTTCCTGGTGTCTAAGCATGTGTTTATCCTGATGGGCTTAGTCAGTTGGTTAATTTCTCTTTCTACTCTAGGGTTTTACTTCATTATATTTTGTACTTAGGTTCCTATTTGTCGCTTGATTACACTTATTCTATATCCTTGTATTTGTCTGTGTTTCCCCCCAAAATATTAAGACCATATAAAAGAAAGAAGTGAAAAACAACAATAAAAAATGAAATGGAATCATAAAAGATCCAGGAAGAAAAATAAGTAATAAGAGTGAAAATCATAAAAAACAAAAGGTATAAGAATAAAAATGGTGGAAAAACAAAGCAACAGGAAAAAATAAAAGACCAGAAAGATAAGAGAAGAAAGAAAATGAGGTCCAAAAAAGAGTAGTTGTAATGAAAGAAAAGCAAAGTAAGTGGGAAAAAAGTAAATAAAGAAAATAGAGAGAAAAAAGAGAAAAAAGGAAAATAAAATGAAACAAAGGGACAAAAACCAGGAAAATCAGGCCACTGTCTCAGGCCACTAACAACCATCTCAGACTGCCTGTCCTCACCAGCCAATCACCCTGTGGCCCACCCTCTGCAAGTACGGCACCTGGATGTAGAGAAAAAGTAAAGAAGAAAGAATAAAAAAATAAAAATTAAAATAAATCTTTAAAAATCTCAGTCTAAGTTCCGTCTCATGAGGCTACTTCTCTAGCAGCTCCCCCTCCCACAGGGAGCTGGTAAGTGCCTGGCAACATGTTAGATCACTTTCTGGCTCCCTTCTTTTGTGAACCATTTGGGCACCTGAAAGCTTACGGGCTGTCCTTACCCACCCTCTCCTTTCCCTCAGGCCAGTTGTGCATCAGCTGGCTCCCAGTCAGCCTCTCTCTTTCCCCCTTTCACTCAAGCTGGTTGGGTGTCTGATAGCTGGCAGGCTGCCTCTCCTTGCACCCCCCTTTTCCCTCAGGTTGGTTGGGCATCTGAGAGCTCACCTGCCTTTTCTCCTGGGTCCCATGTCACCTGGGTTGTAGGGCACTTGTCAGCCCACCTCCTAACTGACCCAGTTCCTCTTTCTCTATGGCAAGTGGATGTGACAGCTTCCCTGATCAGCTCCCCTGTCCCCTTTGCCTGGAGCCCTTTCAGCACTGGCTGGAATCTCTGCTTTCCTGAGACCAGCTGAGATCCTGTCCACCTGCTCTACCTCCCTTCACATCCTACTCCTCTCTCCTCCTGAGCCAGCTGTGTGCACATCCCCACACCGATTTTCCCTGCAGCTCCCTCACCTTGAGAGCCTGCTGAACACTGGGATGCACCCCTGGTCACCCAGTGGCTTTCCTCACTCTTGGAGTCAGTTGAGTGCTGGTCTTCCAGCCAAATCTCTTCCCTGGCTTCCCTCTTCCTCTGAGCCTGCTGGGTGCTGGCTTGCCTGCCCTATCTCCCATGATTTCCCTCTCACATGGCCAACTGGGGAACCCTCCCTAGCTACCTTCTCCAATTGCCCCTATGGTCCTGCGGCTTCCCTTCTGCCAGATAAACTTACCTACTTTCCCACAGTTGCTGCAAGAGGAATACAAACTGCCATTTCCTGTTCCACCATCTTGGATCTCCCTCATCTTTGATTTCTTTTAGCAATGCATTGTAGTTTTCTGAATACAAGTGCTTTATATATTTGGTTAAGTGTATTCCTAAATATTTTATTTCTTTTGTCGATATTGCAAATAGAAAATTTTCCCTGCCCTCCTCCTCAGATTGCTCATTACTAGTGCATAAAAACACCACTGATTTTTGTGTATTAATCTTGTATCCTGCCACTCTGATGAATTCATTTATTAGCCCTAGTAGTTTTGGTATAGATTCTTTGGGATTTTCTAGGTATAGGATCATATCACCTATAAATAACAAAAGTTTTACTTCTTCCTTACCAATATGGATTTTTAAATTTTGTTTTTCTTGCCTGATTACTCTCACTAGAACTTCTAGCACTATATTGAACAACAGTAGTGACAGTGGGCATTCTTGCATTCTTGTCTTGTTCCTGATCTCAATGGGAAGCTTTCAGTCTTTCACCATTAAGCACAATGTTAGCTGTCGGTTTTTCATATATGCCCTTTATTATGTTGAGAAAGTTTCCTTCACGTCCTATTTTTGGTGTTTTTCTTTAATCAAGAAAAGATACTGGATTTTTTCAAATGCCTTTTCTGCATCAATTGAGATGATCATGTGGTTCTTCTTTTTTTCTTTATTAATGCGATGTATTACACTGATTGATTTTCTTGTTTTGAACCACCTTTGCATACCTGGGATAAAACCGACTTGATCATGATGAATAATTTTTTTAATGTATTGTTGGATTTGATTAGAGTGCATTTTGCTGAGGATTTTTGCCTCCATATTCATTAGAGAAATGGTTCTGTAATTTTCTTTTTTGTAATACCTTTGTCTGGTTTGGGTATTATTGTGATGTTGGCATCATAGAATGAGTTTGGTAGCATTCCTCCCTGTTCAATCATTTGGAAGAGTTTGAATAAGATTGACATTAAGTCTTTGAATGTTTGGTAGAATTCACCTGTGAAGCCATCTGGTCCAGGGCTTTTCATTTGGATTTTTTTTTTTTTACCAAGAAGTCTTTATTTATCCATTGTAATATCCTAGGGAAAAGAGGGGAAGGGGAAATGGTCAGCATGTGTTACACAATGGTTACAGAAGTGATAGGAAGAACCCAGTACAAAATTAACCATCAAATAAACATACCCTAGTAATGGGGTCACCAAAGCCCAAGAGGGCTCAGTCCCCTGCAATTCAGGAATGATGGGAAATAATTAAGGAAAGGACAGGTACATGCTTTCCTACCCTCATTTCTTTCCCATAAATTCAAGATTCCACAGAAAACTTTGGTTTCTAGCAGTAAACATGGAGTTACAGTCTTCCGTCTCCTTGTCAACAATCTTTTGTCCACTTTGATATAATTTTCTTGTACCTACATAAAAGTACCTGAGTAATTTGGATATAAATTCCCCTTTCCCTTCTTGATCTCTCTCCCTTACTTTCTCCATGGAAACCAACCCTTCTGCTTCATTGTTTCTATTTATCCTAGGATTGATGATTAAGTAAATTTTGTCACTCCAAATACAGCAGTGTTAATATTTTGGCTAGAATCATGTCAAGGAATGGTCTTTACTCAGAAGTTTGGGAATGAGGGATGGAGCATTCTTCAGGTTTTTTGTACAAATAATTGAAGAGTTGTGGCGTTACCCCCAAAATTAATGTATGAGGGGTTGTAAGGGGGGAACTGGAGAGGGTCAATAAGGTACATTTTGGGGACAGGAAATCTAGTCTTAAATAGGAAATAAGGGAAGGGGAACACAAAAGAAAGGACGGTTCATGATTCCTACTTCAAGAGGGGACCCCAAGCATATTTGTTTGCCTGGTGCAAAATCTTATGTCAAAGATGCTTTGACTATTTTTATTTCAAACCAAAAAGAAGTTTGTAAACAATAAAAACAAGAGAAGAACACAGAGAAAGACCAACAGATTATATTTACACCAACTAGGCCACCTAGCTATCACCAAACCATTGACTCGTGAAGTTCTACAAAATTCAGACAAATACAATAACTAGAGGGGACAGCATTTGTGGGAGACAAGAACCAAAGATCAGGCCCACATCACCTAATGCATTCAACTGCCTTTGTCCCATTTCAACCCAGTGAGGTAGGTTTGCAGTGATCCCACAGCATGTAAATGAAACCTTATTTCTACTTTAGCTACCATGAAACTAATCACTACTGCAACAGGGTAGGACATTGGCTCCAGGTACCACAAAGTAACTTTCACCTATGGTCTCTCTGGAAGCCAAGCAGGAAAAGTCCATATTTTTGAAAGATTAAAGATTTTTGTTTTTGCTTCATACATCCATCCTTAGGCAAACACAAACACCATTGTACATGGAAAACCTTTCCTAATCCAATGAAGGGTAGATCTGGTGTGCCCAGCAAGTCCCATGCCCTAAGATGAAGAGATTGGGTACTAGAACCCCTTATTACATATGTAGATTATCTCACCTAACCTTGGCTTCCTCTCTTGGCCTGTGACATGGCCCAGCCTCTCCTAACTTCTCTGCACCACCTTCCCATTTAGTCTAATTTCCATTCTTCCAGTAGGAGATCAAGTCATGGGGCAACTGAATTAAAAACATAGTCCCCCATGAAACACTTTCCAGGTGGAGGGATTTCAAGAGGACACTATGGCAGAAAAGCCAGCTCTAATTGGGGAAAGATGAGATTGTTCAAATAGTTGTTCTTTGTGGTGATAAAGCAACAACAACAAAGTATTCCTGCTGTGCATACTTGGAGCTGCTGCCAACTTATCCCTAATGTTGCTCATGTACCTGAGAACACAGTGCAAGAATGAGGGCCTTAAAAATATACAAAAATACAAAACCAGAATATTTGTATTAAGAAAAAAAGTTTTAAAATGCACAAAATACATCATTTGCACACAGCTAGTGCAGTTGGTATCCTGGAGAAAGTAGGACCCAAGGTGCAGTTATCCAAGGGTGCAAATAAATTTGTATTGGCCCAGAATAGTGTAAGAATGAGTTTAGAAGCAGTAGGTCTTCAGCTGTCCCAACCATCCCTTTTGTCTGTCATCACAACCCACTGCTTGGGACAGTTCCCTGCACTCTGTCCCCAGAGTGGGTTGTGAGTAGACAAGACATGCTAAAACCCTGCCCTAGCCCTGAGATTCTCTCCCACAGAATGTAGTGGCTCCTGGATTAGGTCTATCAATCTGTTCTCATACTTAATCTTTTCACTATGGCATGAGAAATTTTTTAATAAATCTTTTTTTCAAAGGAAAACAACTTCCCTTTCCATGCCACCATCAAAAAAGTGGAGATTTTAGGGGTGGTTCAGTCAGACTTTTGAGGTATTTCTCCTGAAAGCACTCACTTGCATTTGGATAGAGCATGGTTGGAGTTCCTTTGCCTCACCCATTCCCCTCTCCAAGATGGTAGAGGGGCTGATGCTGTGGTTCCCAGCCTGAGATACATGTCAGTGTCACCTGCTCTCTACCTGCACTATCCCATTTTCTCCACTCTGTCGATTGATGCCTACTCCTTGGAACTTCCTGATCACAAAAGGTTTGCCCCCACCCACTGTGGCTCAATTCTGGGCCTCAGGTAGAAGGGAAGGACTGTGGATCTCTTCTTCTTCCTTCTGAAAGTGGGAGGGCTTTCCCTGAGAACTGGAAAACTGCTGAATTTTCAGTGGACATGAGGCCACCATATGGCGGATGTTCTGACGGAAGTGGCACTTATTAAGTTGGGGTGGCAGCTTGCATTCCTTGTCATGATGATCTAGACCTCCACAGTTGTAGAACCTGACTACTTTTATTTCTTTTTTGAGGTACTGGGAATTGAACCCAAGACCTCATATGTGGAAAGCCAGCACTCAACCACTTGAGCCACACCTGCTACCCAGCATATGCCTTCTTTTGATCTGCACTTCTGCATGTTCTTCCTATTTGGCCACTTCACACTCCAATATAGAATACCCCACCAGGTCCAGTGACACGAATATATTCCAGGCCCTTGGCAGACTTCTTAAAGGTGAATTTCACTGGCTGACCCTTCTTCAGGCTCCAGAAGTTCTCCCTGTGCAGCTTACTCTGATGCACAAAAACATCCACTGAGGGGTAGAGCATCAAACTGGCTCAAGTGGTCTTGGACAGGAAGCCGAACCCCATGCACACATTGAACCACTTACAGATGCTGGCACCGTGCAGCAGCTGTGACTTCTCTGCCTCCCTGGTCATGTTCTCTGGTGCCTTCTCCACCACCTTGGTGCAGCCACCTGCAAACTGCTGGTTGCACACAGAGTCCATGATCGTCGCCTGTGACTGTGATGCTGGGGCCCTGGTCAGTCAACTGCTGGTCCCAGAAAAGTCCAGAGGTAAAAGGGTGGTACAGAAAAGAGGCAGCTACATCTTCCCTGGCACACTTTTGGGAAGGTTGTTGATGACTGTTTCAACCTTTTTGGTTGTGATTGGTTTTCTGAGATTTTCCTTTTCTTCTAGGCTCAGTGTAGGTTGTCCAGATGTTCCTAGTAGTTTTTCCTTTTCATCTACATTGTCGAGTTTGTTTGGATACTGTTGTTCATAGTCTCTTCTTATGATCTCATTTTATTTCTGTGGGGTCAGTAGTAATGTCCCTATTTTCATTTCTGATTTTATTATTTGATTCTCCTCTCATTTTTTCTTTGTCAGTCTAGCTAAGGGTTTGTCAGTTTTGTTGATCTTCTCAAAAAACCAACTTTTGGTATTGCTAATTCTCTCTATTGCTTTTTGTTCTTAATTTCATTTATTTCTGCTCTGATCATTGTTATTTCATTCTTTCTGCTTGAGTTGGGAGTAGTTTGCTGTTCTTTTTCTAGTTCCTCCAGCTGTGTAGTGAGGTCATTGATTTTAGCTTTCTTCTTTTTAATATAACCATTTTAATATAACCATTGAAGGCTATAAATTTCCCTCTCAGCACTGTGTTTGCTGCATCCCAGAAGTTCTGATATGTTGTGGTCTCATTTTCATTCATCTCAAGATATTTATTGATTTCTTTTGCAATTTCTTTTTTGACCCACTGATTATTTAATAGTGTGTTGTTTAATATCCATGTAATTGTGAATTTTCCCTTTTTCTGCCTGGTGTTGATTTCCAGCTTTATTCCATTATGATCAGAGAAAGTGATCTGTATAATTTTAATCTTTTTAAATTTATTGAGATATGCTTTGTCACACAACATATGGAAATCCTGGAGAAAGATCCACGAGCACATAAGAAGCATGTATATCCTGCTGCTTTGGGGTGCAATGTTCTGTAAATGTCTATTAGGTTTTGTTCAATTATGATATTATTCAAGCTCTCTGTTTCTTTATTGATCTTTTGCTGAGGTTATCTATCTAATGATGAAAGTGGTGTATTGAAGTCTCCAAATATTATTGTGGAGATATCTATTTTTCCTTTCAGTTTTGCTAGTGTTTGCTTCATGTATTTTAGGGCATCCTGGTTAGATATATATACATTTATGACTGTTATTTCATCTTGTTGAATTGCCCCTAGTATTAGTATATAATGACCTTCCTTGTCTCTAATAACAACTCTGCTTTTAATGCCTATTTAATCCAATATAAGTGTAGTTACTCCAGTTTTATTTTTGATTACTGCATGCATGTAACATCTTTTTCAGCCTTTCACTTTCAATCAATTTGTATCATTGGGTCTAAGTTTAGTCTCTTGTAGACAGCATATAGATGACTTACATTTTCTTACCTATTCCACCAGTCTGTGTCTTTTGACTGGGGCTTTTAATCCATTAACAATACAATGTTACTACTATATAAGCAGTTCTTACTTCACCCATTTTGATCTTTGGTTTTTATCTGTCATATCTTATTTTCACCACTGTTTACACTTTTACTTACTTTTACTGACATAATCTTCATTTCTTGACTCTCTCCGAAACTTCTCTCTCTTGTATTTACTTGTCAGGCTGTAGCACTCTCTTCAGTATTTCATGCAAACTTTGTCTCTTGTTACTAACTTTCTCAGTTTCTGTTTATTTGTGAATATTCTAAACTTGCCCTCACTTTTGAAAGACAATATGAGATTCTTGGTTGGCAGTTTTTCTCTTGCAGTGTCTTGCAGTGGAATATATTATACCACTGTCTTCTTGCCTCCATGGTTTCTGATGAGAAATCAGCCCTTAATCTTATTGGACATCCCTTGCATATGATGAATCTCTTTTTTTCTTGCTGCTCTCAGATTTCTCTACTGATTTTTGGCATTTGACATTCTGATTAGTATGTGTTCCAGTGTAGGTCTATTCAGATTTATTTGAATGGGAGTACATTGTGCTTCTTTGATATGGATATCTATGTCCTTCAATATGGTTGGGGAATTTTGTACCATTATTTCCTCAAATATTCGTTCTGCAACTTTTCCCTTCTCTTCTTCTTCTGGGATAAACATAACATGTATGTTTGCACATCTCTTGCTGTCATTTAGTTCCCTGAGACTCTGTTTAATTTTTCCATTCTTTTCTTTATCTTTTCTTTTGTATGTTCACTGTCAGAGGTCCTGTCTTCAAGGTCACTGATCCTTTCTTTTGCATCTTCAAATCTGCTGTTATATGCCTCTAAAGTATTTTTGATTTCATTTATTATGCCTTTCATTTCCATAAGATCTGCTATTTTTCTATGTTTGCCTTCAAATTCTTCTTTGTCCTCACCCAGTGTCTTCTTTTTTTTTTTTTTTTTCAGGTACCTGGGGCTGGGTAGCCAGCTCTCAACCACCGAGCCACATCAGCTTCCATGAACTAGTTTTATCATTTGTTTTGCTTGTTTTTCAGGAGGCACCGGGAACTGAACCCAAGATCTCCCATGTGGTAGGCAGGTGCTCAACTGCTTGAGCTATGTCCTCTCCCACCCAGTGTCTTCTTGATGTCCTTAATCTCTTTAGTCATCTCATTGAATTTATTAAGGAGATTTGTTTGAACATCTATGATTAGTTGTCTCAACTCCTTTATGTTATCTGAAGGCTTAGTTTGTTCCTTTGCCTGGGCATATCTTCCTGTTTCTTCTTATTGATTGTAATTTTTTGTTGGTATCTCAGCATCTGATTTACTGGATGTATTTATTCTTGACCACTTTTCTGTCTTAATCTAGGGCTTTCTATTTAATTGGCTTTGTGCTACAGCCCATCTTTGATATTTGGTTCAACTTAATTTGGAACTTTATAGTGTCTTGAGTTTAGCCAATCTGAATTTTTTCAACTCTTTTTCATCTGTTTCTTGCTTATTCTCCCTATTTTTCATCTATTTCTTGTGGAATAGGAGCCAAGGATGCAGTTGATACTGTAAGCTGTGGAGGCTGAAGCTGCCTACATTGCCCTAGGACTGATGAAACTTCTCCCATCTTTCTCCCCTACCAGGGATAGTGACAGAGTCACAGCTGTGTTAGTAATTCAAGCTGTGCAGGCCGAAACCATCTGTAGTTGCCTGGAGAGACTTATGAATCTCCACACCCCTTCCTCCCATGCCTGGGGCAGGGATGGAGATGCAGGTGTGGGCAATTAAAGTTAGCCATGCAAATAAAAACTGTCCAAAATTGCCCAGGTATATTGATGAAGTACTGCCTTCCCTCCTCCCCTGCCAGGGGCAGGAATGGAGCATCTTGTGTGCCCAGCAATCTAGTTTGTGCAGTCTGAAAGTGACCACAGTTGCCCAGAGAGGGTGAGGGAGCACTATCCCTCCTCCTATTCAGTCAAGACAGGAATGGAGCCACAGATATATCCACTAATCTTGTTTGTGTGGGTCAAAAGTGATTGCAGTTTCCCTGAGAGGGTGAAGGAGTAATTTCCTTTCTCCCACTCTGTCAGGGGCAGTGATGGAGCCACAGAAATTTCAAATAATCTAGTTTGTGTGTGCCAAAAGCAACTGCAGTTGTCTGGAGAGGCTTAGGGTGCACTCTCCTTCTTCCTGCCCTGTCAGGAGAGGGGATGGACTGAGAGATGTACCCAACAGTCTAGTACATGTGGGCTGAAAGCAGCTGCAGTTACCCAGAGAGGCTGAGGGAACACTGTCACTTTTCCCTGTCAGGGGGAGGGAAAGATCCACAAGAGTGCCCAACACTCTAGTCAGTGTGGGTCCAAAGCACCTGCAGTTGTCTGGAGAGGTTGAGGAAACACTGCTCCCCTCCTATCTTATTGAGTGCTGAGATGTAGCCACAGGTTCACTCACTAGTCCAGTCAGTGCAGGCTAAAAGCACCTGCAGTTGCCCGGAGAAGCTGTGGGAGCATTGTCCCTTGTTCCCTGTCAGGGCCGGGGATGGACCCATAGGAGTGCCCAACACTTTAGTTTGCAGTTGCTCAGAAAAGCTGGAGCATGTCCCCCCAGCTTCCTCCCTGCCAGAGGTGGGGCTGGAGCCTAGACTAGAGCTCCAATCCATCCTGGTGGAAAGAAGCTGGTCCCTACTTTCAGTGAGATTTTCAATCAGTTCAGCTTCCCCTCATGCCAAGGACAGAGTTAAAATGGAGGTCACAGACCTCCATATAGTGCTCTACTCACAAATCTTCACTGCAGATGGGCAGTCTCCTCCTTCTGTGTTTCCAAAGATGTTGCAGGATGCTTTTCTGGTCTTCTGGTCCGCTCCTACAGTGCAGCTAGATAGCTATGGCTGATTCCTAACTGCACTGTTGGATGAGCTGACTCTTGGAACTCCTAACTCTGCTACCATCTTGGACAAAGCCCCTTGCTTAACTTTTTATAGCAGCTGGAGACAAGTGTCCCAACAATAATTCTTACCTCAAACTTGCCACCTGAGAGCTGGTTCTTGGTGGACATCATTCTTTCTGGTGCTGCATGAACTCTAGGATTAGACTCCGAATACTAATATTCTCATTCATTTCATTAAGAAATCTGGTTCGTTCATCACTTTTTTTTCTGTTTACTATGTGGTGAGATATAAGGAGGCATTAGCAATGAAATATATGGTAGCATTGTGTAGTATTGGACCCATTGGGATGGAATCACTGGAATATGTAGTTAGAAGGTTCTATGATTGCCCTAAGGTTTTCAGAAAGATTGAAGCTGCCACCAGGATTATAGTAAGAGTAAATCAAACCAACAACAAAATAGCCAGCATCAGGCCCTGGTAAAATCAAATGCTCACTGGATGCTGACTACTTTGTTGTTGGTTTGGTTTCCTCTGACTATAGATACCCGTGTATTGGTAATTGGCTGGTTTGAAAATAAAGAATTGTGGAAACTATGAAAACTGGAGAGTATCTATCTATCTAAGAGCATTTGCATACAAAATTTAGAACCATGTTGTGCCAGTCAAACAATACATGTTTGAGACTAGCATCTGGCCTTCAGGTTCACATTTTGTGACTTATGAATTTTGACTGACTAATAACTGTGAGGATGATTGGTAGCAAAGGTAAAGGATGTGGAACATGTGATAAGATGGCTAAACTGTGAATAGCCATATATGTGCAGAGAGGTGATGAGGAGTTCCTAATAATAAGCTGAGGAAAACCTTAGGAAACTGTGGCCAGTCTATAGCACCTTGTTTAGAGCTGGGTTTCTGGGAACAGTTTACTAATAAACTATATCCTTTTGTCCGTGGCTCTCAGGAGACATTCGGATGTGTGTGTGTGTGTGTGTGTGTGTGTGTGTGTGTGTGGTTTGGGCCTAACCAAGCAGGCAACAGCTTAACCTACTTTCCTGACCAGTAATATATTTATCTATCCAATGTTGTAGTGAATTCTGTTAGGCCAAATTTTTCACCTTCTTTCATATGCTCTCGTTGATGATTGAATGTATGGCTACCCACCCACCCTTACCCTCACAATGTATTAATCAAATCCTTTTTTATACTGAAAACCTTTGGAAGTATATTGGAGTTATAGTTACTTATGGATTATGACTATAGAAGAAACCAGGATGGGGTTGTCAGCACTTGAGACTGGGACTGGCAAGGAGAGATTTAGATGTTGAATTCAGCCAAATAAAGGAGTCTAGCAGATACTATAAATCTGTGCAAAAATGGGATCAAGTCCAGAAAGGTTGACCTAAGACATGGGTTGGCAGGCAGGGTCCACTGTGTGTGGGATATAACAGTATGAGTGGTTGGATGTAGCAAGAAGAGTTGGTAATAACTAATCCTGAGACAAAGACTGATGGTACTTTGCTTTTCAAAGCGTTTGTAAACCTACAGATTTGTTCTGGTCATGAGAGCAGGTGATCACATAGACCAAAGTTTATCAATTTATGAAGTGTTGTTGAGTGAGTCTTTTAGAAGTATTCCATCACATAACTCTTGAGAATTACCCAGTTGTGGCTTCCTGAATTTTGGGTCTAAACAAAGGGCTGGCATTGAAAACTATTGTATATTTTAATATTTTTCCAGAGGAATAGATATAAACTTACATATTAGGGAATCCAAATGACCTAACAGGTTTTATTATTCCACTGAATTCAACTGTTTTAATATTTTACTTAGTTTTTTCACACAGATTTGATTCACTTACATACTTTGTATGAGTAGAGAAGACAAAAAATAACCCTAACATTTATTGAACTCTTACAAAGTGCTTTGTGTTGTACTGTTTACCTACATCATTGCTTCAGCAACCCAGCTGGGTAGGAATTGTTACCTTCATTTTAGAATTAAGGCTAAAGAGGCTAAGAGAGTTTAAGTAGCTTGTCCAAACTCACACAGCTAGTAAATGGCAAAGCCAAGATAGGAATTCAAGTGCATCTGTCCCCAAAACTCATTTCTTTTTGTTATAAGGTGCAAACTTGAGCATATTTTGTTAGGTTCAGCCAATTTGAATGCAACTCAATGACAATAGAGGTGCAACACATTTCATAAGAGGGTACTTTGCACACAGTAGATATATGATTAATGTTTTTCGAATTATAAAAAGGCAAATACTTGAACATGCAATGGTTTAACTAACTCTCTGAACTGTATAGAACTGTGAGTAAACTAAAAACTCTCTGAAATTTAGTATGAGATTTTACCTCTTCGATTTTATTTGCTGTGTTTTTAACTACCCGATGGTGCTTCTGCATTTTAATAAGCACCAGCTTTCAGTAACTAATACCAGTGTGTATCAGCTAATAAGCTTTACTTTATGAATGAAATAATGAATTTATCAGCCATCTTTCCCCCAAAGGAGATGTTAATGACATTTCCTGAAACCCAATGTGGCTAGTGAATCTTTAAAATGTAAAATTTAAAATCTGCAATTTTAATCTAGACTCTGAATTTTATTTCACTCTAAGGAGGATCCCAGTGTTGCTTTATTGATATTTTCTTAGTTGTTTCTTTTGAATATCAAGATTCAAGTAATGCTTTGGAAAATATGTGAAGCTAAATGCCACATTTACAGTTGTTTTTGAAAAGGTCTAACCTTTATTAAAGTAACTGGGTAAATACAATTCAAAAGGGTTTACTTCTCTTGTAAATTAAATGGTATGTTTGTAGACTGAAAGGTCAATTTTTCAACAGTCTCGTTTTAAAAAACTATCAGTTCGTTTACATAATAAATCAAAGAAGTTAATTTGTTTTACATTTATGATATATAAGTCATAATGCTGTATATCTGAATTTGAAGCTAAGTTACTTGTGGTGCATTGAGAGCACTTGCTATGATGAAATGTAAATATTGGTTTCTGATGACAGCTGTGAAGGAAATTTGAACTGAAGTATTTAGCTTCCTACACTTGAAGAACTGAATTCATTTTATAAAATATATAACCCAACCATGCTGTACATGTCATTTTGGATCTATTGAGTCATTTTATTTCTTGCTACAGAAAATACTATTTTTCCTCTTTTCATTAGAGAGAAGAATTACATTTTCCTTTCCATTATCTAAAAAATTCATTAAAATCATAACCTGCTTTTTAATAAATCACACATGTACACAAGCACATGCACACACACAGTTAGATTTCTCTTGCTGTCTTTGGTTGCAGTCTTGTGCTCTGGACTCTGTTTTGAAATCTTGTTACTTAAAGAAAAAAATGCAGGAGGAAAATCATGCTTTAAGTCTGCTGCCTTGGGAAGAGCCTTCCTGGAGCAAATGTAATTGAGAGGTGGAATATTAAGCTTGGTTCATCCTAGGGTTTTAAGGGTTTGAGATGGTTTTATACAGATAGACATGTAGACTTCTGTAAAATGATGGAACTACATGAGTAATAATGGCAGATTCTAAATGTTAAGTAAATACTAAATCCAAAGAATAGTAAACATTTATTCCACCAAGAGTACTTAAAAAATTAGTTCTCTTATTATGCTTTATTTTATTTTATTTTATTTTTTGGTGTTTGAAGATTCAGGGAACAATATCTTTCAGGTAAGTAGTAATTCAGTTTAGTTCAATGCATTAATTAGGCACTAATGAGATAGGTGTTTTTGTTCACAAATGGAGATTCAGAGAAAATAAGGGCCCCAGGATGTGTAAGTCCATTGAGGGTGGTGGGCCACACTTGTGGGAGATGTTTGTGTGGGATGTGGTGGGAGGTGTGGGAGGTGGGCAACATGGGAATCCCAGTGGGTTCCGTGTAATATTTTGGGTATCTAAGCACCTCTTAAAATATATTTATATATATACATAAATAACATTTTTGTAAGCAAATGCACATATATGCATATACATTTATATATCATTTTGCAAATGTTGGTATGTATCGTGAAAATTTTGATTTTTACCCACAATAAAAAAAAAAAGACTAAGGCACCAGCTTTTCCTTCTCTGTCTTTCCTTTAAAATTCATCTTTATTGGCCAAAAAGCTTGTTTCGTAAAGATTTTTTTGAGTCAGCAAAATTTTTGAAAAGTTCCATTCTAGAATCTTAGGTTGGGGGATTGTTGGCATTCTTTTCAGTTGATGCTCATGGACTTACCTCAAGAATATCTATGGAACCAGTTCTTATCCTAGTTCAACACCTCTCTTTTGGTCACTAATCCCTTAAATTCTGTTTTAGTCCCTCACCCCTCCATAGGTCATGATGATGCCTCAGCTGTATAAATTATTGACCTATCTCTCATAGAATTTAAGCTAATGTTATGTTTCAGTGCTGCTTTCTCAGTTTAGCTTGTCAGAGGCCATCCCTGGACCCCCATCTGCTTTATAACCCTGTATTTCATAACTAGGGTGTGGTTCAATCAGGCTCTTGTGGATGATATTATAAGCTGTCTTGTAATGGCTCATAGGATTAGATAGAAGCTATTATACATATAGCCTGGAGTGCTAATGTCTAAAATTAGGCATGGATTTTATAGACTGTGATGAAATGGAAATAAATGACTTTCAGATGTATTTTGGCACTGTGCTGTGCAATCACAACCATAATATAACAGGGAAACTTGTCCTTCCCTCTCTTCATGATTAAATGCTGTATTCTTCTCTAAATAGACTATTGAATTGTGTGTGTAAATCTCAGTGACTCTTTCTTTTAATAATTAAAAAAAAATTTTAAAGCTATTTAGATTACATAAATGTTACATAAAAAACACAGGGGATTCTCATATGCCCCAATCCCCACATTGCCCACATTTACCTAAATTAACAACATCCTTCATTAGTGTGGTACATTCATTGGAATTGATTAACACATTTTGGAGCATTGCCACTAAGCATGAATTATAGTTTACATTGTAGCTTACACTTTGTCCCACACAATTCTGTAGGTTATAGCAAGATATATAATGGCCTGTATCTGTCATTGCAATGTCATTCAGGACAATTCCAATGACCTAAAAATGCCCCTGTATTACACTTGTTTTCCCTCTCCCTGACCTCAGAACCTACAGTGGCCATTGCCTCCACATCAACAATTTAAGTCCTTCCATTGCTAGAATCACAAGTAGTCTATAGTAAAATATGAGTAAGTTTATTTCGGTCCATAGTTCATTTCCCAATCCTGAGGACTTGGGGATGGTGATGCCCACTCCACCTCTAATTGAAAGTGAGCTTCAATCCCATATGACGGATGGATGGTACTCTCTTGCTTGCAGTTGTAGACTCCCTCGGTTACTTGGTATGGTGATTGTCCATCATCACCTCTTAGTTAGTTGTCCTGGGTGAGCCCAATGAACTCTAGAGTAGGTGTTGCAACTCCATTGAGGCTCAGGGCCCAGCTGGCATATGGGCAGCTCAAAGATTCAAGTCTCTTGGATGTACACCTATCAACTTCAGCACCAACTGAGTCCCTTTGAAGTCACTTAGCTCTTTTGTCTTTACATTTTCCCCCTTTTGGTCAAGGCCTTTTTCCAGTTGCACTGCTAGTTGGTGCTTGGTAGTAATCCCTTGGTGCCAGGGAAGCTTATAACTGGGGGTCATGTCCCATGCTGGTGGGAAGTTATTGCATTTATGTCCTGAGTTCAGCATAGAGAAAGGCCACTTTTGAGCAACATGGAGGTTTTCAGGAGGTAATGCTTAAGTATTCTATAATACTTGGCTAACTTTCAATTTCAAGAGTATAGGTTCATAAGCACAGTCATCAATATTGAGGGTCTATCAACGGATCATCCTCCTTCACTAGCATTGCCTCTGTACTTGGGGGATTCTTGCTGTTCCATTAGAACATGTGGCAGAGTTACCCAGGATGGGATTTCAATATTCTTTTGATTATTGTGTGAATCTCCATCTACTGTGACAGCATTTTTTACTGAATTGGAAAAACTGACAATGAAATTTATCTGGAAGGGCAAGAGGCCCCGAATAGATGAAGACATATTGAAAAAGAAAAATGAAATCAGAGGAATCACACTACCTGACTTTAAAACATATTACAACACTACAGTGGTCAAAACTGCATGGTATTGGCACAAGCAGAGTCATATTGACCAATGGAACCGAATTGAGAGTTCTGATATAGATCCTCACATACACAGTTAACATATTTGACAAGACCACTAAGCCCATTCTACTAAAAGAGAATGGCCTGTTCAACAAAAGTTGCTTGGAGAACTGGATATTCATATCCAAAATAATGAAAGAGGAACACCATCTCCCACAATATACAAAAACTAATTGAAGATGGATCAAAGATCTAAATATAAGAGCCAAGACCATAAAGACCTTGGAAGATAAGGTAGGGAAGCATCTACAGGACCTTGTAATAGGAAATGGTTTCATGAACTTCATATCCAAAGCACAAGCAGCAAAAGAAAAAATAGATAAATGGGACCTCCTCAAAATTAAAAAACTTTTGCATCTCAAAGGAGTTTGTCTAGAAAGTGAAAAGGCAGCTTACTCAATTGGAGAAAATATTTGGTAGCCATATATCTATAGGAGTATAATATCCTGCATATATAAAGAAATCCTATACCTCAAAAATAAGAATGCAAACAACCCATTTAAAAAATGGGCAAGTGATTTGAATAGACTCTTCTCCAAAGAAGAAATACAAATGGCTAAACAGCACATGAAAAGATGCTCAATATCACTAGCTATTAGGGAAATGCCAATCAAAACTACAGTGAGATATCATCTTACACCAATTAGACTGGTGGCCATTAAAAAAACAGAGGACTACAAGTGCTGGAGAGGATGTGTAGGAATGGAAACCCTCATCCACTGCTGGTGGGAATGTAGAATGGTGCAATCATTGTGGATTCCTCAGAAAACTAACAATAGAAGTGCCATATGATCCAGCAATTCCACTGCTGGGTATATATCTGGAAGAATTAAAAGCAAGGACACAATCATGTATATGCACATCAATGTTCATAGCAGCATTATTCACTATTGCCCAAAGCTGGAAACAACCCAAATGTCCTTCAACAGATAAATGGATTAACAAATTGTGGTATATACATGCAATGGAATATTACTCAGCTGTAAGAAGGAATACAGTATTAACACATGTGATAACATGGATTAATCTTGTTGACCTAACGTTGAGTGAAGCAAGCCAGACACTGAAAGACAAATATTATATGATCTCATTGATATGAATTAAGCAAATTGAGCAGACTCACAGAGCTGAGTCTGGGAGATAGGTGTACAGGAAATAGAAAGGGAGAAAAATGCTGTGAGCTAATCCCATATGGGCAAAATCTATGATAAGGTGAAAGTGTGTAGTTATGCAGTGGAGGCACATGACAGTGGTGCAGTGATACTATTGGATTAGATGGTACAGGTACGTCAAGGAGGTAGGGTGTGGAGGGTGGGCTGGACTGTCCATGGAATTCGGGGAAGGGTCAGGGAAGGGAACAGGAGAACACAGGGGACTGATTGGCACATGGTTGAAATTACAATGTTGGGAATATTCTTTTGGCAATAGGGCAAGGTAGGGTTACTGGTTTAGGGCATTGGATGTGGGGGGCATTCGGGACAGGATGCACCTGGGGCAGGCTTTTCGGGAGTGTGTGAGTGTTCATCTTGACATAGTATGTTATATCAGTGGGTGGAGACCCACATAATGAGTGGGAAGATGTTGGACTCCCATCCTGGGGAGGCCCGCTTTGTTCTCAAATAGAGGGGCAGGAGTCTCTCAAGAGCATGGGTGGTGCCCAATAGGGGAGGGAAGACCAGTGTGTCAAGCCATCAGTGTTGTTGCAAGTAACTATGAATCTGGTCCTGCAAAGGTTGAAGCTTGGTGGCTGCTGTGGGTCCCGAGGGGAGGGGGAGGTGGAGGGAGGAGTAGGTTAGATGGAACAGGCAGAATTTTGAGGGCAATGGAAGTGATCTACATGATCTTGCGATGATGGATATAGGCCATGTTAAGTGTCATCAAAATTTATAAAAGTGTGTGGTCCAAAATGTAAACCATAACGTAAACCATTGACCATGTTTGGAAGCTGTGTTTCAGTATTTGTACATCAGTTATAACAAATGTACCATCCATATACAAAATGTTATTAATAGGGGTAAGGGGAAAAGGGGGATAATGTTGAATATGTGGGAGTCCCTTATTTTCTGTATATGACTTTGCTGTGACCTAATACTTCTTTGAAAACAAAATGAAAAAAGTAAGACATTGGGAGAATAAATGAAAGAAAATGTCACTATACATACAGGACAACAGATATTACAGTGATGAAAGGCAAAATGTCAAAAAATTATATTTTTTCATTATTTTTTATTATCCCAAATTTTAAAAATGTTTTTTATTTTAAAAATTTGTTCTTTTTTTTAAAACTATCATTATTATTTCATTTTCTTATTAATTGTATTTGGCTATTTTATTGGCTTCACTTTTGAAGAAGTTTTGGATCACAGAAGGGTTACAATTGTGACAGGGGAGGACCATTTGTGTGGGGTGTCAGTGATGGGGGATACATGGGAGGAGGTTCACCTGGGCATACATATAAGGCATATAAATGTGTTCAAATGTTCAGTGTCTCTTAAGTATTATTAATGCCATAAACCTAGGATGTTCTAATTATCAGTATTTCTCCCTTCTTGAATTGTTTGCTCTTTCTGGGCTGTCTCTGTGACTTCAGTACATTATTCACTGACCCACTCTCAGGCCTATGGCCCTTTGCCCTCTCATTTAGTGTGTTTTTGTTTAAAGAGATGGTATGAATTCATTATGCACATTTCCCTTAAATTACGGGTTTGAGCAAATGGAGCCATCTCTGTTCAATATGTCTCTGAAAGAGAAGGTTCTCTAAATCCTTATGCAGGATGATTCATTACACAGAATTTAAAGAAAGCACAACATACATGAACATAGAAATATCCGAACATAGAAAGCATATAAATTGGTGAATTATTTACTATATCAGAAGAGGAATTTTCACTTTGGATTTGGCCTTACCACAGGTACTTAAAATGGGAAGCATTCCTAGTGCTTGCAAATTTTTGTTGACAAATTATTGCTTATTTGGCAACAGCTGGGGTCACAGACTAAGTGAAATTTAAAATATGGGGATCACTGCCTGTGGAATATTCACCTGCATGAGTCACCTAGTTTCTGAAATTAGAGTATAAGATAATACAAAAAACAGAAGGCCATTAAATTTCTATTTCTATTTCTTGAAGACTTATTATGTTCTAGGCACTTAATACATGTTATCTCATCTAATTATCATATCAATTTTATGAATTGTACATTAGCTTCACAGACATTCTGAAGCTTGCTCAGATTTGTACAGCAAGTAATGTTGAAATTGATTCAAATTCATTTTTGTCTTCAAGGCTCGTATTCTTTATATATTATAAGCCAATGGGATTAATTTAGAAAATTTCCATTTGTGTGCTTTTTTCTGAAATAGAATTAATAAATATAGTAAAGAATGTGTGGATAGATCCTTGGATACCTTTCAGTACATGGCCCAAGACTTTTCCTCTTGCTATTCATTTAGTATTATTTCCAAGGACTTTCTTTAATAAGAAAGTACATCTGCTATGATGGTGATGTCAAAAACATTCCAAAGCCAAACAGAAGGTTTCTAAATTTGCCCTTGATTGGGATGATCTGTGCTGAAGCTCTTCCATTAGACTGGATGATTGTTACCATGTGTAACATGATTTTACAGTTTTGCAGTTTCATGACAAGTACAATTAAGATGCATTTATTAAGACAATATGTCTTTTTTCTGTCCATTGAAATCAAGATAGTCTTAATCATTATATGACCTGATATGGCTGTGTCTATAAGGATTAATAAAGTATAGTTTGAAAAATGCCTTATACAGTACCTAATATATAAGAGTTCTATGAAAGTTATTCCTTTCTATCCCTGCAATAGTTTCCCTAGTGCCTGAGCCAAAGAGCACCCTACTGGTGCAATTTGGTGTTTCTGTGTGATTTAGTACAAAGAAAGATGAGGGTCATTCAAGAGAGATGCTCAGCCGAGCTCCACATTCCTCTCACTGATCTTGGTACACAGGTCATAAAACATCTCAGTGAATCTACATCATTGCCCAAGGTTTTAAGTGGACCTTCATTTCTCTTCTTACAGAAGCCATCTAAACAAAGATCCACTTCAAGTCCTGGGAATTGATGAGGTGATTGATGACCTACATGAACCAGGATCAAGGGAAATCCTGACCCCTGCTGCTGAGCTTCTGCAGTCATAGATGTGGGTGAATTTATTCCTTATTCACTTCAATATTTTCTTGCTTTTGTAAAAGACTTTATTATTTTTGGACACATTCCCATAAGTTAGTAGCGGATCATGTAATTTCTCTACTTATAATCCCTTTGATTCCCATTGCCTTAAGAGTAAAATTTTCTGTTAAATATAAAAGTCTTTTGCAATCTGGCTTATGTCTACTTCTTAAGCTTTATATCCTCCCATTTTCCAAAACAAACCCTATGCTCCACCCAAGCCAAACTACTGGCAATTCCCTAGCATCTCTGGCTTTTGCATAAACTATTTCTGCTGCTTAGAATGACCTTCCTTCACCTCCTTCATCATACTATCTCCCACTTTCCTTTAACAACTCAGTTCAAGCCACACTTTCTCTGTGAAAGTATTCCTGGAGCCCTCTCTTCTCATCTGATTTAGATATACACTCTACTTACCTCATTAGCCTACAGTGAGTACCATCATTTCTGTCTCCTCTAGAATGTAAACTCCTTTGAGGGCAAAGACCACGTCTTTTCCATTCGTGTTCTTAGCACCTAGCATAGTATCTGGATCAGAGAAGATGTTCAATACAAGTTTGATGTTGTAACATCATTTAATTCATGGTACCAGAACTCAATGATTGTGCTAGAAGCCCTCATGAATAGAACTGTTGTTTTGTGTTAATATAAAAGTGATTATTTTATAGTAAGAAAAATAACAGATTTTAGATGAAGTTGAAGAAATGTGAATTGAGATCTTGCTCTGTTTAAAGAAGATACAGTAATTTCAAGACAGCGTGATATCAGTACAGGGATAGTCAGATCGACCACAAAGAATAATGGAAAGCCAAGAAAGCAGTTCAAGATTATGTAAGAATTCAGTATTTCTTAAAGCTTGCTTCAGGAATGGTTTATTCAGTAAATGATATTGGGATAATTGAATAACCAATTAGAAAAAAATCATAGTATGCACCAAGGAGTTACAGATGGATTAGAGTTTTAAATGTAAAAATAAAATAGTATCATTTGATAGGTAATATAGATTAAGGTTAAGAATGCTTAAATTCAAACTCTGACTTCATCAGATACTGTGTGACCTTGGCCAAGTCACCTAACCTCTCCATGCTTTCAATTCCTCATCTATAAAATGGGATAATAAAAGTACTTACTTTGCAGGATAATTATGAGGATTCGAGTTAATTAATTTAAAGCAATTAGAAAAGTGTCTGGCACATAGTAAGCATTATATAGATGTTGTATATTATTATTGCTAAAATAAAATTAGGCAAATTTTTTATAGAGTCTTGTGGGAAAAGATGTTCTAAGGATAATAAATAGCAAAGGCAGACACAAAAAGAATAGATTAATAGATTTCATTATATATAGAATAACTTTCCCTCACTCAGCATCTGCCTCAACTCCACTCATTCTTAAGGCTTAGCTTAAATATCCCTTTCTCAGAGGGACTTTCCTTGATGTTCTCATTTAAATTAAGTACACCCTTGCCCCATTTTTCTTTCTGATAGAACCCTGGTTTTTTTCTTCCAAGAATTCATCACAATAAATAAATATATTAATTTTTTCAAATGTTCAATGCCTTCCTAGACACTCTCCTCTAGTAGACTGTAAGATCCATGAGATCAGGGGTCATATTTATTTATTCACCATTTTTTTAGCCAATACCAGACATAGTATCTGGCACATAATAAGCATTTTATATATTTTTATGAATTTTTGAATCTAATATGGAAACTAATAATTCATGACTATGCTCAAGATTGTGTGTCAGAGGAGTCTGGCTGATGACTCATTTCTTTAGAGAGGTTTTGTAGAGAAGCTGTATAGTGTAGTAGTAAAGAGTATGGACTATAGAGTCAGATATCTTGAGCTCAAAACTGGAGTTTACCCCTTACTAGCTATGTAGCCTTAGTCAAATTATTCCACCTCACTGTACCTTAGGTTTTGCATCTGTAAATAGGGGCTAATATTAATGATTTAATCCATGTCTGGGGATGAACACAGAGGAAGAGAAGGAAAAATGTGTAAGAGGTAGGACTAATGCCTCTCCGAGAAGGTATTCTGGAACTTATTATTTTTTTAAACAAAGAACAGGATCTTTGCTTGTTTTATTTAGAGTGGAATTGCATTGATGATTAAATGATGGAGTGAATGACCAAATGAATGAATGAATGTGTTTTGATATCTGGTAGAGCATCTCATTGATCCTCTTTTTAAAAAGAAATTGGCTGTTTTTACCTATTTATCCCTTCAAATAAATACTATCATCATTCAGTCAAAAGTTCCAAATAGAATTTTATTGAAAAATTTAATTAGAACTGACTTTAGTTTATAAATCTAATTTGGGAGTGAATTGACATCAATATACTGTTGAGTCTTCCCATTATGAAATTTGTATGCACCTCCATTTAGTAAAATCTTCAAGTCCATTGATAATTTAAAAAAATATTTTAAAAACTTTATCCTGTATATTTTACAAAGCTTATTGCTATTGTTAATGATATATATTTTTAATAGTTTCTAACTGGTCATTGCTTGAATATAAGGTAGATACTGATTTGGGGGTGTTTATTTTATAGCAAGCCATCTACTTAACTATTATTAGTTCTAATAAATTTTCAGTTGATTTTCCAGAGAAACAGTAGTATTGGTAATCAATAAAAGTTTTGAGTTTTCCATTTTTTTTCTCTCTTTCTCATTATAATACCTAGAATTTCTGAAAAAATATTAAATTATAGTAGTGATATTGTTCATCTCACCTTACTCATTATTTCTATGACAATGTTTCCAGAGTTTTGGTCAAGTATCATATTCTTTATCATGTTAAAATAGGAATCTGATTATCCAGAAAGAATTATGGCCTGTATTAGTTAGTCAAAAGGGGTGCTGATAAAAAGTACCAGAATTCGGTTGGCTTTTATAAAGGGTACTTATTTGGGGTAGAAGCCTACTGTCACAAGGCCATAAAAGAGTAAGTTACTTCCCTCACCAAAGTCTGTTGTACGCATTGGAGCAAGATGGCTTTCAGTGTCTGTGAATGTTCATCCTTCTTCTCCCTCCTAACACTTCATTTTCCCAGCTTCTTCCAACCTCAACTGTAAGCTGGTGGGCTCATCTCATTCCCTGGAGCTTGTTTCTTCCCAGGCTCAGCTGTAGCCGTAGGCTATAAAGCTCATCTCTCTTTCCAGGGCCTCTGCAGTCTATTGAGCTGTCTCTCTTCATCTGTGTTCTTCTTCTCTGTGCATTTATTTCCCAGGGCTCCAGCATAAAAAACTAAAACTCCTCTGCCATGTCATTTTCTCTGTAAGTCCCCACCCACCAAGGGGGCAGGGACTCAATGTCCTACTGACGTGGCCGAATCAAAGCCCTAATCATAATTTAATCAAGTAAAAGTGAAACCTCTGAATTTAATACAATTGAATATGCCCAGAGGAACAGACCAGTTTACAAACACAGTCCAATATCTATTTTTGGAATTCATAAACAATATCAAACTGCTACATGGCCTAAAGGAAATTAAATAACTAACCCAATAATTAATTTCATTCATAGAGATTATGTCTAATAGTTAGAGCTGTAATATAAAAATTAGAATTATGTTATAATTAATTTCTATATTAGAATTATTTATATTTATAAATGTTCATTGCTATACTATCTATTTCTTATAATTGATTATATTAAATTTAACCTTGCCTTGCAAAAGATAATATATATATATATAATAGTTTAATAAGAGTTATTTTTATTTAGGAATGGATGTTGAACTGTATCAAATGTTTTTTTTCCCTTTGACCAATTGAAAGGATAAAATATATTTATCACAGAACAGTAAAATGATACATTGTTGACATATAGTTTTATATTTTAAACCATCTATGAATTATTGGGAAAAAGGAAAACTTGATAATTGCTACTTTTTAAACATACTTTTAAAGCCCATTATTATTTTAATAAGTAGTTTTTCATTTATAATCATGAATTTTGTTTGCTAATTTTCATTTCTTGTGCTTTCATTTGACAATAACTTATTAAGTGTCTACTATGTTACAGTCACTATGCTTAACATAGGATGCCTTTTTGATTACTTTTCAAACCACAGACCACTCATGTGTGTTAGCTGCACATAAAAACAACATATATGTTGGGTTATGATACATTCATAAAGTGAGTTTGAAATTTTTATATCCTTTTCAGTGCTTTTTAATAATTTAAATAAACAGCATAGGAATTATTTATTTGTTCAATATTTGAAATAACTTAGCTGTAAAATCAGATATATTTTTTTCAAGTAATTGTTTAACCTTTACAAAAATTTTTTTCTCATTTTCTTTCCTGTAACTAAATTTTGGTGTTATTCTTAAATTAAAAATTGACAGGTCATATTTTACTTCAAAATCAGCCATATTTTGAGGATTATTATGATAATGGAGACCCATCCACATGAAAGGCAACAGTTGGAGTGTGAAAAACACTACCCTCTCCAATGATGTGGATCATTTTTCTTCTTATTATTTTACATATCTTGTTTGTATTTTCTATAGTAAAAAAATTAGGGGAAAAACTTCAGTTAAAATATTTTAAATAAGGGTTCAAACAATGTTGAAGAGATCAAGTATTTTATTCATTCAAATAGATGATGAACTTTTAGGGTGATGGCCAACAGGATAACTGTAAGTGTAGCAGCAGTTAGACTAATCTGAGAGGGAAAAATGAACAGAGAAAAAGAGTCTATGGAGATCATTATTTGAGAAATAGAAACTTTGAACACTTAACATTTATTTTTAAAGGGAAATCAGACCAAATAACATGCTTTTGAGGAAAATAGTAACTCAGGATAAAATACGTCATTTTTAATCTGACCTAGAAATATTATCATGGTAAAATCCACTTCTTTAAATCCCAAGAAGATCAATGAAGCTAAATAATATGTGTGGACTGCATTGTTGTTCTTTTGTTATCAATGATGCTTTTGAAACATTCATACTAGTGTCAATCATTCAGGCTGTGGAATTACATATTGGATCATGGAGTAAGGAGAGAGGATCAAAGATTTCAAGAGTTGTTATATGTGTTTTCTCATCTAAATTGCATATCCACACCAACTTTATGAGGCAAATACTACAATGGTTTGTCACTTTAAAATGAAAAAGTAGGGTTTCAAATAGGTTAAGTAAATTACTCAAAGTCATACAACCAGTTATTGCCAGAGTTGAATCTTGAACCCAGGCTATCTGACTCCAGCATCTGAACAGGCTTCCTTTGATGCAGACAGTGCTCAAAGTAATATGGGTGGGCTTTGCTAACATGGCCAAATAGGGGGATTTACCATTGTGCTGAGGTATATTTTCCCTCCATATTTTGGAAGGCCCAAATTAGTGGGGGTACTTCCTCCTAGCTCCAACAGGCCAGGTCTCCCCTGAAACTTCTTCCCTCCTCATTGGCAATTGCCACACTGGCAGAACACAGTCAGTTATAAAGTCCCACCAGCAGAGGCTGAAAGTGTTTTATTTCAAGGAGCAATTGTTGTGGGAGTGTAGCAGTTTGACAGTTTGATATAGTTATGAATTCCAAAAATAGATATTGGATTATGCTTGTAAACTGGTCTGTTAATCTGGGCATGATTAAGTTATGATTAGGGCATTGACTGGGCCATGTCAGTAGGGCATTGAGCCCCACCCCTTGGTGGGTGGGGTCTCAAAGATAAAAAGACATGGCAAAGGACAGAGTTGGAGTTTTTGAGGTTGGAGTTCTGATGCTAAGATTTAATGCTGGAGCCGTGGGAAGTGAACACACAGAGGAGCTTGGTCATGAGAAAGAGAGAAGACCCCGGGAAGAGAAATAAGCTGTTTGCCTGAAAGTCTACAGCTGGGCTTGTGGAGAGAGGCAAAGCCTAGAGAGCCTAATAGTCTACAGCTGACCTTGTGGAGATAGCAGAGCTGAACCCAGAGACAAGCAAGCCCTGGGAAGAGAGGAACCCAGGAAGCCTGAACCCTCGCAGATGTTGGCAGTCATCTTGCTCCGATATATGGCAATAGACTTTGGTGAAGGAAGTAACTTATGCTTTTTGGCCTGGTGACTGTGGGCTTCTACCCCAAATAAATACCCTTTATAAAGACAAACAGATTTCTGGTATTTTTTATCAGCACCCCTTTGGCTGACTAATACAGGGAGTATTAGTGGGGACTAATAATTTTCAAAAATGCCAACAAAACTGCATCATCTCAGCAGCTGCCTATAGTATTTACTGCCAGCCACCATAGTGCAGACTTACCCACTACAGGAGAACTTACCAATGTAAGTAGTGAGCCATACAATCATTGAAGAATCCATACCAGCTACCAATAGTGATATATTGTTACTTGTTTTATAAATATGTACAGAATATGCAAAATCACTAGACATATGAGAGAATCCACAGCTTGATCCGGAGTGATTAAGCTGAACAATCAACACATTTGGCCCCACTAAAACAGAGTTAATGTAAGAAACAGGAAATAATTGTGAGAAATTATAATCCAGTTTCTAAGTGACATTTGAAAGATCATTGCAGCAATAAAACAAGAGTAAGTTGCCATGACAAAGAGGAATTAGGGAATAAATATGATCTTCTCTGGCCTCGTACCTAAAGTGGGACTCCCTCTGTTAAACTTTATCTCAGTACCTTATTTTTATACTTCCTAACATATTATATTTTGCAATCCTTTAATTCATTTTTCCATTTAAATTTCCTCCATCTCATGTCATATTCTACTAAAATACACTTTTAACAAAGATTATGAAGACAGAGAAACATCAGAAGCAAATCAAATGTGAGAGGTTCTTTAATAAACAAGATCTAGGCTAAAGTCCATGCCACAAAATATGGGCAACTCTATAATCAACCAATCAGACCATGCCATGTTAGAACACCCAAATTCTGTCCCCACCTCCTAGCTTGCATTCCTATAAAACTTCCCTTATTTCTCTGATTGGTGAGATATTTTTAAGCCTTACTCCTGTCTCCTTGCTGGTGGACCTCACAATAAAACTATTTCAGAACATCTTAAAAAATAATAAAATAAAATAAAATACACTTTTAATGAGTAGAGGAATAAGATCAGTTTTATTCATTTTTTTTATCCCCATCCCAATTATTTATTGTATAGTGGTTGATACTATAAGCAATCAGCAAATATTTGTGAAGGAATTAGAATTTAAAAACCTAATTACTGATATTAAAACAAAGTCAATAGAGGTGCCAAATAGAAGAAACTATACTGCTTAAATACAAACTACAAGATTATACTAACAACCCAACAACTCTCCCCACAAAAGAGGGGTGTCAATAAAAAAAATCAAGATAATGTTGAAAAACATGGGTTTTAGACAACTCAGTAGTTTGTGGGAAGGTAATAGATAATGTTTGAATTTTGTTATTGATAAATAGATGTAGGTTAAAGTTAGTTTTTTGAAATATAAATGGAAACTCAGAAGCCATGAAAAATTTTTTGACATTTTTGGCTACATAAAAATAAAAACCTCTATATGACTAAAACAATACAATAAACAAAAGTAAAAGTAAAAACAATTAAAGCTGGAAAAATATATTTGCAACACATAAGACAGATAATGGATTAATTTCTTTAATTTACAGAAAGTTCATATGAATAAGTAAGAAAATTGATAAACCAATAAAAAGGGGAAAAAGATAGAAATAGGCACTTTATCATAAAATGACACTAAATATCATTAATAATTCTCAACATTACTCATAATTAAAGAAATAAACGTTAAAATGAGATTTCATTTTTCATTTATCAGATCATCAAAAATTAAAATGTTGAATGAAGCCTGTGTTGGTGGAGATGAAGGGAAATGAGCAATTTGTACATAGTTGATTGCAGTGTAAATTTATGCATACTTTCTGAAAAACAAATTACACAAGGGTTTTTAAAAAAATATTTTATTTTGTTTTAAATAACTTTTAGATTACATAAATGTTACATAAAAAATATAGGGGATTCCCATATGCCCCACTCCTTCCCCCTCCCACACTTTCCCACATCAACAACATCCCTCATTAGTTTGGTACATTGGTTAAAATTGATGAACACATATTGAAGCATTGCTACTGGATTACAGTTTATACTCGGTCCCACACAATTTTTTAGGTTATGACAAAATGTATGCCTGCATTTGTCACTGGAATGTCATGCAGGACAACTCCAATGTCCCAAAAATTCCCCCATATTACACCTATTCTTCCCTCTCCCATCCCTCAGAAACTCACGTGGCCACTGCCTGAATATCAATGATAAAAGTTCTTCCATTGCTAGAATAATAATAAGTCTATAGTAGAATAATAATACGTCTACTTTCGTCCATTGTTCATTCCCCAATCTTGTGGATTTTGGGATGGTGATGCCCACTCTGCTTCTAACTGAGAGGGAACTTAGATCCCATGAGGCAGATGGATGGAACTATCTTGCTTGCAGTTGTTGACATTCTGTTCCTTGGGATGGGCATTGTTTATCATTATCTCCTTGTTGGTTGTCCTGGGTGAGTCTAATGAACTGGAGAGTAGGTGTTGCAACTCTGCTGAAATTCAAGGCTCAACTGGCACATGGATGGATCAAAGATTTAAGTCTCTGGGACATATTTATCAAGTACAATCTTAATTATAGGTTCCAATAAAAGAGGCAGAAGAGCCATGTGTAGAGAACCTATAAATGAGGCTAACTCTGTTACATTGTGAGCATAAATTCCAAAGTAAGGCCCACTGAGAAGGTGCCAAATTCCTGAGCTGTCTGCGCTGCTTATAGTTTCTGGATGTCTCTAGAGCCCTCAAGAGCTCCACTATTTGAGGCACTGTTTCCTGAGGTCAATCAGATCCTGCTGAGACTTGCGTAAGTGTAACCTCTGGAATGACCTCCTGACTCACATTGAAATCTCTTGGCCATAAAAACTCATTTATATTTACCTTTTCCCCCTTTTGGTCAAGGTCTTTTTCCAGTTGCATTGCTAGTTGGCCCTTGGTAATAATCCTTCGGTGCCAGGAGGTTCAACCCCAGGAGTCATGGCCCATGCTGGTAGAAAGGTAGTGCATTTATATGTTGAATTTGGCTTAAAGAGAGCCCACATTTGAGCAACAAGGAGGCTTTCAGGAGGTAAATCTTAGGCATTATATAATACTAGGCTAAGTTTCAATTTCACAAGGAAAGATTCATAAGTACAATATTCAATATCAAGTGCCTGGCATAATGGTCTGTCTTCCTTCACTAGGCACTGCCTTTGCACTCAGGGGATTCTTTCTGTTCTATTAGACAATGTAGTAGAACTCTCCAGGATGAGAATTCAATATTCTTTCAGTTATTGTGTGGATCTCCACTCATTGATACAATGTTCCATGAACACATGAACATGTTTATATACCTTAGAGACATGCTACACCAGAGGTTCATAACCTTTTTTTATCCAAGGAGACCTTTGACAGTCAGGTGAAAACCACAGACTCCTTACTAAGTCCACAGTATATTGTTTATTATTTGGTTAATATATCACACCCACACCAACACATCCCCACAAAAATAATGTTTTCTTTTTGAATTTTAATTCAAAGTCATGGACCCCTTGTAAAGAATCCCTGACTTACACTATAAAAATGTAAGCTGCTTATACATATAAATTAAACAATTTCATTTTTAACAATTTACTTTAAAAAAACACTCTCACAAAAGTTAACTTAGCAGTTCATTGTAACATTTGTGTGTACGTGTGTGTAAGAACACATGGTAACAAATTACTGAAAAGAGCCAATGTGTCCACCATTAGAGAACTGATTAAATAAATTGTGATTCGTTCATATGAAGAAATGTTATTTATTGTTGAAAATGCCTTGGACATGTATATTTATGTCCTTCAATAGGGTAGGGAAATTTTCTACCACTATTTCTTCAAATATTACTTCTGCCCATTTTCCATTCTCTTCTCCTTCTGGGACATCCAGGACATGTATGTTTGCACTTCTCTTGCTGTTGTTTAGTTTCCTGAGACCTTGTTCAAGTTTTTCCAATCTTGTATTCATCTATTCTTTTGTATGTTCACTTTCAGAGGCCATTTCTTCAAGCTCACCATTCCTTTCTTCTGCCTCTTCAAATCTGCTATTATATGATTCCAGTGTATTTTAAATTTCATTTATTGCACCTTTCATTCCCATAAGATCTGCTATTTTTCTATTTACGCTTTCAAATTCTTCTTTGTGCTCATCCAATTGTGCTTCTTAATATCCTTAATCTCTTTAGCCATCTCATTCAATTTATTAAGGGGATTTGTTTGAATAGCTATGATTAGCTGTCTCAACTCCTTTATGTCATCTGGAGGCTTATCTTGTTTCTTTAACTGAGCCATATCATCCTATTTCTTGGTGTGTATTGCAATATTTTTTGGTGTCTTGGCATATGGCTCACTAGAGTATTTATTCTGGGTGCAGTTTTTCTCTTTACTTTAGGGCTTCCTGCCCTTTCTCCTTTGCTGGTTGTGTAGTAGGAGCCAAGGATGTAGTTGGTGCTATAAGCTGTGGAATCTCAAGCTGCCCTCATTGCCCTGAGGACCAATGAAGCTTCTCCCAACTTTCTTCTTTGCCAGGAGTAGGGACAGAGCCATCGCTGTGTGGAATAATCCATCTCATGCAGGCCTAGACTGCAGTTGCCCAGAAAGACTGATGAAGCTTCATGCCCCTTTCTCCCCTGCCTGGGGCACAGATGGAGCTGCAGGTGTGGGCAGCAATCTATGCAGTGCAGGTCCAAGATGACCGCAGTTGCCCCAGTAGACTTCCGATTATTCAGACTGTGCCAGCTAAAAGTACCTGCAGTTACCTGGA